>CM065591.1:113296207-113312481 GCA_033119425.1 Bufotes viridis
TAAACTTAGCTATAAACTTTCAAGGTCTTATTGCTACTTCTAACCCTTTCTAGCCTTAACTCTAGCTATGTATAACTATATGTATAACCAAAAATAATGTGTACTAAAATAAAGGTATATAGCACAATTTGAAAATATACAGTAGACCTGCATTTTCAACATTTTGCATCCTTAGGTACAATAGATTTGCCTTTGTGAGAGTAATATACTGTATGAGTATATGATGATCAATAGCAATTACAAAAGTCCTCTGTTACCCCAAAACTTCAGAAACTACCAGATTTACCATAGTTGAGTTTGGGAGGTGACCCAACATAAAGAATACTCATTAAATGGAATTCTGGACTATTATCTGCAGTAATGCATGAGTAGTTCTGCACCATAAAGAGTCCAGATCACTATTTTATTTTCCTACTCCCCACAATTTTCCCATTCTCAGCACTGCTGTGCCATGCCAAAATAATGTAGAGGACTCCTGTGTGCATATACAACACACCTGAAAATGTATTGGAGCAGAGCTTTTGAAGCAATGGGAGGGGGGGAGTAGGAAAAATAAAATTTGATCTGTAGTCCTTATCTTTAACATGATAGTGTCAGATTCTCTTTACACTTTGGCATATGTGCGTAAAAAAAGAAGTGTCCCTTAGATACAAAAAACAAAGTCTTAGGCAAGCTTGGAAAAGCATCAGCTGATGTGTAATAAGGCATACATATTTTTACACACTACTGCAGCATATGAAAAGAAAACTGCAGCCTCTGGCAGATAAGGAAACCTAAGTGGGGATTTAGCAATAAGCAATAACAATAGTTAATAAAGACATTTAAAGGGACATGCCCATCAAAAATGGTTATTTTCTTTAAACTTAAAATTCATAGAAAACATTTTTTGCGTTGTATTTGCTTTGTTTTATTTCAACAGTTCTATAGTGAGACTATGGAACTCTCTGCCTGAGGAGGTGGTGATGGTGAGTTCACTAAATGAGTTCAAGAGGTGCCTGGATGTACAGTATTTCTGGAGTGTAATAATATTATAGGCTGTAGTTTCTAGAGATGGGGAGTTACTCTGATTGCCTGATGGGAGTCGGAAGGATTTTTTCCCCCTAAAATGAGGAAAATTGGTTTCTACCTCACAGTTTTTTTTTTTGTCTTCCTCAGGATCAACTTGCAGGATAACATGCTGAACTGGATGGACAGAAGCCAAATTTACTCATGCTTTGTGGTAACAAATCTATTTTTCTTTTAATGGCGGTAAAAACAAACAAAATAAGTCCTACTTACCTCATCCATTTGTTCGCAATGGGCCGGCTGCCGCCATCTTGATTGAAGATCTCACACAAAATCCTGTGCACAGTGACATATAACGTCAGCAATCCGCATGACATGATGACATCATCACAGGCCGTAGGAGACTTTATGCTAGATCTTCAATTAAGATGGCGGCGATGGGCTCTTCGTGAACAAATGGATGAGGTAAGTATGATTTAACTCATTTTTAAAAACATTTTACACTGTGTTATTACTGTCAGATGCCATGATCAGCTATGAAGGGGGAGGGGGGGGGATTGACGGGGAGCGACGCAATCATTTCTCTCTGTCATTGCACCCACTACTTAAAACAAAATATGGTTCGTGATTAAGTATTTCGCCATGAAGCAAATTTTTTTGTAAAGTTTGGCGAAGCAGCCAAATCAAATTTATTAATACTTCTCTCATATCTATTTGTATTGTTCTATTGCAGTCAGCACAGAGAAATAAAATCCTATATAGATAAGCAATCCATTGTCAGCTTATTGCTGCTGTGAGGAGAAGCTGTCTGCTAGTATAATAGTAGATTTAGAATGGGGATGACAATTTGACAGCACTTTTATTTATTTGATAAGCCTGGTAAAGATACCCACAAAAGAGCATTGCACTCATCAGTGTAATGTGTGATACTCTAATTGAGTCTCTTATCCTCATTTTCTCTTTTTGGTCACGGTGATGGTCTGAGAGAGAAAGTTAAGAGTGGTTTTTTTTGTGCTATAAATTGATACAAAAAAGAAAGTTAAAGAGCTAGCACATATATGGTATTAATATGTAATTAAAAAGAAAAACTATTTGTGCCGCCAGTTACAATGTTTTAGTCTTTAATTGGTGTTAGATTAAATTAATTGTTTTGCAGGAAATTGATAATAATTGCTTTATGTAATATGATTGATTATATCAACTGATAATGGAAACAGTCCATAGTTATCCCAATGATCATAATAATAATTATGACTCACTATGTTGTAATTTTGTCTGCCCATTATTACATAAAGTACACATATCAACGTATAAAGAAGTAACCAGTGCAATCTAAACAAGAATGGTATGCTCTTGGTAATAACTAGGTCTTTGTGAACTTGCCACAGCACACAATACCAATTCCATCTACTGTATGCTGGCAGTGAAGTATGTTAACTCTTTGTCACCATTAACCTTAAGTTTTGTTAAGTGTAGTTCTTGCAAAAGACCTTCACAGTTATTGTTGCTGTTCAGTTTAAACAATTGACCCTAAAACAGAAGAATCAGTCACAAGCTGTGATGTTTTTCCTCTGGGCAGCAATAGAAGTAAAGTTAAATTCAGCTATAGTTCTATCTTATGTCATCCAAACTGAGATAAAGATGGAGATTGTGTTCAACGTCTTTTACACTGTGTTATTACTGTCAGATGCCATGATCAGCTATGAAGGGGGAGGGGGGATATGACGGGGAGCGACGCAATCATTTCTCTCTCTCATTGCACCCACTACTTAAAACAAAATATAGTTCGTGATGAAGTATTTCGTCATGAAGCAAATATTTTTGTAAAGTTTGGCGAAGCAGCCAAATCAAATTTATTAATACTTCTCTCATATTTATTTGTATTGTTCTGTTGCAGTCAGCACAGAGAAATAAAATCCTATATAGATAAGCAATCCATTGTCAGCTTATTGCTGCTGTGAGGAGAAGCTGTCTGCTAGTATAATAGTAGATTTAGAATGGGGATGACAATTTGACAGCACTTTTATTCATTTGATAAGCCTAGTAAAGATACCCTCTCTGTGACTTAGAGAGTACTCATTTACAATATTGGATTAGAAGTCCTTGAACTTGGCTGGAAAAGTTCGTAAAGTGGTGAATACTTCTTGTTCTTTTCTTGTTCAAATTTTTTAAATAATATTTGTATCTGTTCCTGGGTCCTCTTCATCTTATGGTTAGGCTTTCTAAAGATAATAATAACCCAAAAAGGACAATGAGTATAGTAGACACTGGGTTTTTCAAACAGCTTTCTCTAGACTTTGAAGGGCATATATAACTCCTCCGCAATGACTCTTGTTACCCATTGTTAAAGGCTATGGATACCGTTTTTTATTACCTTTTGGTCATTTTATGCTAAAAAAATTTTTTTATAGTTCTGTATTAAACAATGTTAACAGTTATTCTTGTAATCTTTCATTTTCAGTGCACCTACACACTATTGGTCTCTGTCACACATTAAAACTTTCAGGGAGCTGATCTGACAGATCCATCTTTAGCCTTTAACTCTGATTACCTGGTAGCTAATAAATAGGCTTGAGCAAATCAACCTTCAGATCACAGATTCAAAGTCGATTTGTTCAAGTACTTCTTTTTTAATAATGTATCTGTATAGCAATAAAATGTATTGGCTCCGTGGAGACAAAGTTCTTCTTGCCCAAAGTCACACTGGTTAATTCCTACTGTATGAATATCTGCATATTAAAAGACATTTTAAAATAGCAATCTGAACTAGTTATTGGCACCGAGGTACCAGCCAGTACCAAAGCTCAGTTCGGATTGCTATAGTTTTCAATACACAGATATGCGTACAGTCAGAACTAACTGAAGTCTTGCGTGACTGTGTGTGAAACAAACTTAGGATCTGCTGAGCCAATACATTTTAATGCTGTATGGATGCAACATTAAAATCGAAGTATTTAACTTTGGATTTATGATCGGAAGATCGATTCACTGAAGCCTACTAATAATCACTCATTTAAACTATATTCTTATCAAACTGATTTTAGCTATAGTGAGTTCTTATGAGCGTTCTGCAGGACAGCTCTCTGATAGATTCATTGTGAAGCCTGCTAGTCTGCAAATGCACTGAAACTGACAACTACAGAAACAACTGTTAAAAATATTTAATAAAGACCAATTTAAAAATGATTTTAGCCCCGAATGGGTAGAATACAATCACAAAAAATTGTCCCCAAAGGTGTCAAAAACCTGTACGCCTATGTATATTTCTGTAGTCCTATCTTACAGATGGAAGCACAGAATGATTGATTCTATAATTTCATTCCAGTCTGGGGGCTGTTAAAGAACACTTTATTGTGGGGGAAAAAATGCAAGTAACATTATCAAATAATGATGTATCTCTGGGACTTTTCTACAATGTCTCACTCTTTTACACTATATCGTACCATATCGCACCTGTACAAATTTTTTCTACAATTGTTGGAATTCTTTATATAATGTCAATTAATTGTAGGTACCAACGTATAATGTTAAAATATAAAGGATGATAAGGGAAAGTACTTTTCCGAGGTAATGCCAAGGGAATTCTTTAATGATTATCTATCATGAGACAGACACTTGATGTTAGTGCATATCTGAGGCATCAGAACAAGTAAGTGGGCACCTAAACAACAAATAAACCTAAACTTAAACTCTTATTATACAATTTTATTACATTATGTTTTATTTAATAGTATGTAATTGATCCACATCCAAGCACACTCTCCTAATCATATGATTTTTGCAGATGGAGGACTCAGGTTAGCTAACTTAAATATTTTTTTATCAAACTGTTTAGAATGATTAAAAAGATAAAAGAGACAATTGTCACCTCACCACTACCCCAATACTTACCAATACCTTGTTTTTCTTGATAGTACAATCCCAATGTGACACAGAACAAATGCCTGGTCAACCAATCAATGACCCCAGTGGTGATCCACCTAAGCATGCATTCTCTGGCTTTACCTGGGTCAAGGTTAGGAGTGGGGGGGGGGGAAGAAAATAGAGCCAATGGAATCCAGTAAATAGTTTAGAGAGTGGCAGGGTATCTGTGAGCTGAGCATGTCAATATGGCACTGGAGGGCACCATATGGCACTGGAGGGCCAGATCTTGCCAGATATGTCAAGAGCAATTATAATAACTTTTCCTAAACCTGGGAAAACGCCAGATACCCCTGCTAATTACAGAATAATTTCTCTCCTCAACTCAGATTTAAAAATGTATGCAAAAATCCTGGCTACTAGATTGGTCAACATCCTCCCTTATTTTTTATCTGCAGTGATATCACTTTATTCTAACCCCAATGCCTCGGTATACACTTCAGGTTTCTTATCCTCCCCTTTTAAAATAAAAAAAAATGGTACTAGACAAGGCTAGCCCCTCCTGCCATTGGTCTTCGCATCAATTATGGAACCCTTCGCAGAACACATCCGTTCATCACCCCATGTCAAAGGTATTAAAAAGGGACAACAAGACCACCGTGTTGGCCTTTTCACTGATGATGTTATCATAGCTATGTCCAACCCCATGGAATCCCTGGGTCCCATAAATGATATAATTACCCGCTTTGGTGAAGCTTCATATTCTAAAATAAATGTAGGGAAATCACAAATGCTTAATATGGGAATATCACCGTCCATATCAGATAAAATATCTAAAACACCTTTGGTTAAACCTGGGCTGACAGTGCACTCCGTGCACTCCTCTGGGAATAAACCTGACCTACCCTACCTCTTTTTTATATGAATATAACTAGTACCAACCCTTACTCAAGGATATCAAACAATCCTTTTCAGAATTAAACTTACATTTTCTGTCTTGGTTAGGTAAAGCAGCTGCAATAAAGATGGTTATATTACCTAAAATTCTATACCTCTTACGTAATGTACCCATACCTTTATCCACATCCTATATAAACAAACTCCAATGGATACTATTACAACACTTATGGGGGGAAAATAAACCTAGAGTCAATTCAAAGATTCTTAACAGACCTTTGGCTCAAAGAGGTATTAACTTCCCATCTATAATGCACTAAACCCTAAGTGCATTAGGGACCTAAGTCTTTTAGCTCCCTCTTACAAGCTCACTCATTTTTTTATATTACGTTCAACAATAACCTCATATGCTTACTAGAGATGGCCCGAACTATCCGCCGGCGAACAGTTCCCGGCGAACATAGCTTGTTCGCGTTCGCCTCAACGGGCGAACACATGCGATGTTCGGTCCGCCCCCTATACATCATCATTGAGCAAACTTTGACCCTGTACCTCACAGTCAGCAAACACATTCCAGCCAATCAGCAGCATACCCTCCCTCCCAGACCCTCCCACCCCCTGCACAGCATCCATTTTAGATTCATTCTGAAGCTGCAGTCTTAGTGAGAGGAGGGAGAGTGTAGTTGCTGCTGATTTAATTGGGAAATCGATAGCTAGGCTAGTGAATTCAGTGTCCACTCCAGTCCTGAAAGACTCATCTGATCTCTGCTGTAAGGACAGCGTCCTGACAGCACCCCAAAAAGCCCTTTTAGGGCTGCAACATTAGTCTGCTTTTTTCCCCTTTATATACATATTGCAGTTGCCTGGCCTGCCTGTGTGTGAGGAGCTGCAGGCCCACAGACTGTAGTGTGCCCACTGCCAGTGCCCACCCCTGTCATCCCGTGTGGCACAGGACTTTGCATCAAAAAAAGGCATTTAATTTTTACAATTTAATCTAAGGTTAGTTGCCTGCCAGTGTGTGTCAGGCTAACTTCCACTGACTGTAGTGTGCCCACTGCCAGTGCCCACCACTCATACCGGCTGGCACAGGACTTTGCATAAAAAAGGCATTTAATTTTTACACTTTAGTGAAATTTCAGCTGCTTGCCTGCTGCTAGTGTGTGTCAGGCCGACTTCAACTGACTGTAGTGTGCCCACTGCCAGTGCCCACCCCTGTCATCCCGTGTGGCACAGTACTCTGCATCAAAAAAAGGCATTTAATTTTTACAGTTTAGTGTAATTTCAGTTGCTTGCCTGCTGCTAGTGTGTGTCAGGCCGACTTCAACTGACTGTAGTGTGCTCACTGCCAGTGCCCACCCCTGTCATCCCGTGTGGCACAGGACTTTGCATAAAAAAAAGGCACTTAATTTTTACACTTTAATCTAAGGTTAGTTGCCTGCCAGTGTGTGTCAGGCTGACTTCCACTGACTGTAGTGTGCCCACTGCCAGTGCCCACCACTCATACCGGCTGGCACAGGACTTTGCATAAAAAAGGCATTTAATTTTTACACTTTAGTGTAATTTCAGCTGCCTGCCTGCTGCTAGTGTGTGTCAGGCCGACTTCAACTGACTGTAGTGTGCCCACTGCCAGTGCCCACCCCTGTCATCCCGTGTGGCACAGGACTTTGCATCAAAAAAAGGCACTTAATTTTTACACTTTAATCTAAGGTTAGTTGCCTGCCAGTGTGTGTCAGGCTGACTTCCACTGACTGTAGTGTGCCCACTGCCAGTGCCCACCACTCATACCGGCTGGCACAGGACTTTGCATAAAAAAGGCATTTAATTTTTCCACTTTAGTGAAATTTCAGCTGCTTGCCTGCTGCTAGTGTGTGTCAGGCCGACTTCAACTGACTGTAGTGTGCCCACTGCCAGTGCCCACCCCTGTCATCCCGTGTGGCACAGTACTTTGCATCAAAAAAGGCATTTAATTTTTACACTTTAGTGTAATTTCAGTTGCTTGCCTGCTGCTAGTGTGTGTCAGGCCCACTTCCACTGACTGTAGTGTGCCCACTGCCAGTGCCAACCACTGATACCGGGTGGCACAGTAGCTTTGCCGATAAATAAGGCATTTAATTTTTAGATAGTAGTCTAAATTCAGTTGCTTGCCTGCTGCCAGTGTGTGTCAGGCCCTCTTCCACTGACTGTAGTGTGCCCACTGCCAGTGCCAACCACTGATACCGGGTGGCACAGTAGCTTGTCGATAAATAAGGCATTTAATTTTTAGACAGTAGTCTAAATTCAGTTGCTTGCCTGCTGCCAGTGTGTGTCAGGCCCGCTTCCACTGACTGCAGTGTGCCCACTGCCAGTGCCAACCACTGATACCGGGTGGCACAGTAGCTTGCCGATAAATAAGGCATTTAATTTTTAGACAGTAGTCTAAATTCAGTTGCTTGCCTGCTGCCAGTGTGTGTCAGGCCCGCTTCCACTGACTGTAGTGTGCCCACTGCCAGTGCCAACCACTGATACCGGGTGGCACAGTAGCTTGTCGATAAATAAGGCATTTAATTTTTAGACAGTAGTCTAAATTCAGTTGCTTGCCTGCTGCCAGTGTGTGTCAGGCCCGCTTCCACTGACTGTAGTGTGCCCACTGCCAGTGCCAGCCACTGATACCCGGGTGGCACAGTAGCTTGCCGATAAATAAGGCATTTAATTTTTAGACAGTAGTCTAAATTCAGTTGCTTGCCTGCTGCCAGTGTGTGTCAGGCCCGCTTCCACTGACTGTAGTGTGCCCACTGCCAGTGCCAGCCACTGATACCGGGTGGCACAGTAGCTTGCCGATAAATAAGGCATTTCATTTTTAGACAGTAGTCTAAATTCAGTTGCTTGCCTGCTGCCAGTGTGTGTCAGGCCCACTTCCACAGACTGTAGTGTGCCCACTGCCAGTGCCAACCACTCATACCGGGTGGCACAGTACCTAGCACGCGTAGTACCACTTATCTAAAAAAAATGACAGGCAGAGGCAGGCCACCCCGCAGGGGCCGTCGTGGTCGTGGTGCTGTGATTTCCACTGTCCCTGGAATAATGCCCAGTTTTCAGAGGCCACGTACCCTGAACCCGAAAAATTCAGAGGACGTAGTTGACTGGCTTAGACAGGACACCCAATCTTCAACAGCTTCCGCTAAGAACCTTGACGCACCATCCTCCTCCAGCTCAGCTCGGTCACCTGCTCTCAAGTTACCACGCACCCGCCCGTCGCCACCACCACCACTACCACCACAGCCACCACAGCCGCTTCACTTGATCCGTCAGAGGAGTTATTTACACATCAGTTGGATGCAATTAGTGATGCGCAACCATTATGCCAGATGATGTAGATTACGGGGATATGTCTCCAGTCAGGCAGGATTACACACATGGACGTACAGTGTGATGATGATGATGATGATGTTGTACCCGCTGCTGCTTCCTTTGCTGAGGTGTCAGATACAAGTGAAGCGGTTGATGATGACGATGTGTCCACGGATGCCACGTGGGTGCCTGCTCGAAGAGAAGAAGAGGGGAAAGTTCTGAAGGGGAGACAGAGAGAATGAGGAGACGAGTTGGAAGCAGGGGGAGGTCGTCGCAAGGAGTTAGTGGCACAGTCAGACAGCATGTATCGGTACCTGGGGTCAGCCAGACAGCACGCCAGTCAACGCATGCTGTTGCCACCACTAGAATGCCATCATTGCAAAGCTCAGCGGTGTGGCATTTTTTTTGTGTGTCTGCCTCTGATAAAAGCAATGCCATTTGCAACCTGTGCCAAAAGAAACTGAGTCGTGGAAGTCCAACACCCACCTTGGTACAACTGCTTTGCGAAGGCACATGATCTCACATCACAAACGCCTATGGGATCAACACATGAGTACAAGCAGCACACAAACTCAAAGCCACCATGCTCCTCCTGGTCCAGCATCTTCAGCCACGTCAACCACTGCTGTCCTCCCTGCCCCCTCTCAACCACCCGCCACTCCATCTCTCACCTTCAGCAGTTCCTGCTCATCTGCCCACAGTCAGGTGTCTGTCAAGGACATGTTTGAGCATAAGAAGCCAATGTCACAAAGTCACCCACTTGCCCGGCGACTGACAGCTGGCTTGACGGAACTCTTAGCCCGCCAGCTTTTACCATACCAGCTGGTAGAGTCTGAGGCCTTCAAATAATTTGTCGCTATTGGGACACCACAGTGGAAGGTACCCGGACAGATTTTTTTTTCAAAAAAGGCAATCCCAAACCTCTACCATGTCATTGAAAAGGAAGTCATGGCATCTCTGGCATACAGTGTTGGGGCAAGGGTCCATCTGACCACTGATACCTGGTCTGCAAAGCACGGTCAGGGCAGGTATATCACGTACACTGCGCATTGGGTCAACCTGCTGACGGCTGACAAGCATGGAATGCGTGGCTCCGCAGCGGAGTTGGTGACACCACCACGACTTGCAGGCAGACCTACTGCCACCTCCTCTACTCCTACTCCATCCTCTTCAATATCCTCCTCGGCTGAGTCCTCTTCTGCTGCGGCGTCTGGCTGCACATCAACTGATTCCCCTCAGCTCCCCAGGGGCTATTCCACATCCCGGATACGACAGTGTCACGCTATCTTGGGGTTGACTTGCCTGAAAGCAGAGAGCCACACAGGACCAGCACTCCTGTCCGCCCTGAGATCGGCAAAGTGGTGTGTGACAATGGAAGCAATCTGTTGGCGGCATTAAATTTGGGCAAGTTGTCACATGTGCCGTGCATGGCACATGTGTTGAATCTCATCGTACAACGTTTTGTGTCTAAGTACCCAGGCTTACAGGACGTCCTCAAGCAGGCCAGGAAGGTGTGTGGCCATTTCAGGTGTTCCTACACGGCCATGGCACACTTTTCCGATATTCAGCGGCGAAACATCATGCCAGTGAGGCGCTTGATATGCGACAGCCCGACACGTTGGAATTCAACACTCCTAATGTTCGACCGCCTGCTCCAACAAGAAAAAGCCGTCAACGAGTATTTGTATGACCGGGGTGCTAGGACAGCCTCTGCGGAGCTGGGAATCTTTTTGCCAAGTTACTGGACACTCATGCGCAATGCCTGTAGGCTCATGCGTCCTTTTGAGGAGGTGACAAACCAGCACCATCAGCGACCTCATCCCATTTGTTTTCTTCCTGGAGCGTGCCCTGCGAAGAGTTCTGGATCAGGCTGTAGATGAGCGTGAAGAGGAAGAGGAAGAGTTGTGGTCACCATCACCACCATAAACAGCCATGTCATCATCGCTTGCCGGACCTGCAGCAACGCTGGAAGAGGAGTATGAGGAAGAGGAGTCAGAGGAGGAATGTGGCGGCTTTGAGGAGGATGAAGACCAACCACAGCAGGCACCCCAGGGTGCTCGTTGTTGTCACCTATCTGGGACCCATGGTGTTGTACGTGGCTGGGGGGAAGAACAGACCGTCAATGACATCAGTGAGGACGAGGAACGGGAAATAAGTAGCTCTGCATCCAACCTTGTTCAAATGGGGTCTTTCATGCTGTCATGTCTGTTGAGTGACCCACGTATAAAAATGATAAAGGAGAACGATCTGTACTGGGTGGCCACGCTACTAGACCCCCGGTATAAGCAGAAAGTGGCAGAAATCTTACCAAATTACCGAAAGTCGGAAAGGATGCAGCAGTTCAAAACCAAACTAAAAAATATGCTTTACACAGCTTATAAGGGGGATGTCACAGCACAACGGGAATCTAACAGGGGAAGAGGTGAGTGTAATCCTCCTCCTACCACGGCGGCAAGGACTGGACGATTTACAGATGTGTTGTTGATGGAGGACATGCGGAGCTTTTTCAGTCCTACTCATCGCCACAGCCCTTCGGGATCCAGCCTTAGAGAACGACTCGACCGACAGGTAGCAGACTACCTCGCCTTAACAGCAGATATCAACACTCTGAGGAGCAATGAACCCCTTCACTACTGGGTGTGCAGGCTTGACCTGTGGCCTGAGCTATCCCAGTTCTCGATAGATCTTCTGGCCTGCCCTGCTTCAAGTGTCCTGTCAGAAGGGACCTTCAGTGCAGCAGGAGGCATTGTCACTGACAAGAGAAGTCGCCTCGGTCAAAAAAGTGTTGATTACCTCACCTTCATAAAGATGAATGAGGCATGGATCCCGAAGGGACTGACAGTGGGGGATACGTTTGACTAACAAAAGGCCTGATTGCATGCCTTGGCCTCAAAATGGTCCCCACGCTGCTGTATTTAATGTCTGCATACCGGATGACTTTCGTGAATTCTCCACCACCAACTAGGGTTCAAGCCGCAATGTTTTAGTCACTTTTCTGCCTGGAAAACATACATTTTTCCGGCCGCTGCTACAATAGTGGCTGCAACAGTGCCATTATTTTTCAGGCATGTGTACATGCCTAATTTTTCTGTCCTATGGTGCAGCACTGTGGCTGCAAAAACAAACAAAAAAAAAAGGCACATACAAGTGTCAATTCCCCTTCGTGATCGTTACCTTGTTGTGGTGAAGGGGCTTGTGTATCACAATGAAGCAATCATCATCACCTCTATAAGTGTGTTGGCAATGTTGCCACACCCCAGATGATAAGGCCGTTGCTTCATTATGGTCAGACCAAAAGCGATCGGACGGCTGGATAATATTTCATAGAAAAAACATTAATTTACCTTTTTTTTATATGTTGTATGGGTTTTTAATACATAAAATAAAAAATCATAATAAAGTCTCTTAATAGTTTATTAGAAATGATGCAGGCAATTAAAAAAATCCCCATCAATTCCAATACAAAGCAAGTACAGAGCTCAGAACTAAATTATTTCATGATGTCGTAATGGTTCGCTAATTCGACAATGGTTAATCAATTCGACCGGATAGGGTCCGTAACCGGGATTAAACTGATAGGAATAGTACTAGTTAAGACACCACTCATATAGGGTTCACAGCACATTGCTCTGTGCACGCGCAGTGCCCCAATTTGGGAGTAAGAGGACCGACCAAGCTGCTTTTTCCATCTCCCGGTTCCTGAAATCAATTCAGTTTAGTGTATGAGAGTTTGGTCTGTCACTGTGAAGGCAGTCGAAGGTACCCGGCCTAAATTTTTTTTCACAAAAGGCAATTCCTGATATGGGACGTAACAGGGATTAAACTGATGAGAATAATTCTACAGAAAATACCACTCATATCGGGTGTGACAGTAAATTGCACGGCGCAGACGCAGTGACCGTGGATTAAAACAGAGTGGAGGGAGCCAGCGTTTTTTTAACCATCTCCCGTTCGAAAAATCTATTTAATAAATGGCCCCAGATTGGGGACGTTAGAGGATTAAACTGATGAGAATAGTACTACAGAAAATACCACTCATATCGGGTGTGACAGTAAATTGCACGGCGCAGACGCAGTGACCGTGGTTTAAAACAGAGTGGAGGGAGCCAGCGTTTTTTTAACCATCTCCCCGTTCGAAAAATCTATTCAATAAATGGCCCCCAGATTGGGGACGTTAGAGGGATTAAACTGATGAGAATAGTACTACAGAAAATACCACTCATATCGGGTGTGACAGTAAATTGCACGGCGAAGACGCAGTCACCGTGGTTTAAAACAGAGTGGAGGGAGCCAGCGTTTTTTTAACCATCTCCCCATTCGAAAAATTTATTTAATAAATGGCCCCCAGATTGGGGACGTTAGAGGGATTAAACTGATGAGAATAGTACTACAGAAAATATCACTCATATTGGGTGTGACAGTAAATTGCACGGCGCAGACGCAGTGACCGTAGTTTAAAACAGAGTGGAGGGAGCCAGCGTTTTTTTAACCATCTCCCCGTTCGAAAAATCTATTCAATAAATGGCACCCAGATTGGGGACGTTAGAAGGATTAAACTGATGAGAATAGTACTACAGAAAATTATACTCATATCGGGTGTGACAGTAAATTGCACGGCGCAGACGCAGTCACCGTGGTTTAAAACAGAGTAGAGGGAGCCAGCGTTTTTTTAACCATCTTCTTGTTCGAAAAATCTATTCAATAAATGGCCCCCAGATTGGGGACGTTAGAGGGATTAAACTGATGAGAATAGTACTACAGAAAATACCACTCATATCGGGTGTGACAGTAAATTGCACGGCGCAGATGCAGTGACCATGGTTTAAAACAGAGTGGAGGGAGCCAGCGTTTTTTTAACCATCTCCCCGTTCGAAAAATCTATTCAATAAATGGCCCCCAGATTGGGGACGTTAGAGGATTAAACTGATGAGAATAGTACTACAGAAAATACCACTCATATCGGGTGTGACAGTAAATTGCACGGCGCAGACGCAGTGACCGTGGATTAAAACAGAGTGGAGGGAGCCAGCGTTTTTTTAACCATCTCCCGTTCGAAAATCTATTTAATAAATGGCCCCCAGATTGGGGACGTTAGAGCGATTAAACTGATGAGAATAGTACTACAGAAAATACCACTCATATCGGGTGTGACAGTAAATTGCACGGCGCAGACGCAGTGACCGTGGATTAAAAACAGAGTGGAGGGAGCCAGCGTTTTTAACCATCTCCCGTTCGAAAAATCTATTCAACAAATGGCCCCCAGATTGGGGACGTTAGAGGGATTAAACTGATGAGAATAGTACTACAGAAAATACCACTCATATCGGGTGTGACAGTAAATTGCACGGGCGCAGACGCAGTGACCGTTGTTTAAAACAGAGTGGAGGGAGCCAGCGTTTTTTAACCATCTCCCGTTCGAAAAATCTATTCAATAAATGGCCCCCAGATTGGGGACGTTAGAGGGATTAAACTGATGAGAATAGTACTACAGAAAATACCACTCATATCGGGTGTGACAGTAAATTGCATGGCGCAGACGCAGTGACCGTGGTTTAAAACAGAGTGGAGGGAGCCAGCGTTTTTTTAACCATCTCCCCGTTCAAAAATCTATTCAATAAATGGCCCCCAGATTGGGGACGTTAGAGGGATTAAACTGATGAGAATAGTACTACAGAAAATACCACTCATATTGGGTGTGACAGTAAATTGCACGGCGCAGACGCAGTGACCGTGGTTTAAAACAGAGTGGAGGGAGCCAGCGTTTTTAACCATCTCCCGTTCGAAAAATCTATTCAATAAATGGCCCCCAGATTGGGGACGTTAGAGGATTAAACTGATGAGAATAGTACTACAGAAAATTATACTCATATCGGGTGTGACAGTAAATTGCACGGCGCAGACGCAGTCACCGTGGATAAAAACAAAGGGGAGGGAGCCAGCGTTTTTTTAACCATCTCACCGTTCGAAAAATCAATTCAATTCATCTTTTGGGGACCCTTGGTGTTGTACGTGGCTGGGTGGAGGAAGAAACCTTCAATGACATCACCGGGACGTGGCTAGCTTGTTATCCAACCTTGTGCAAATGGGGAGTTTGCGGTTGTGCAAATGAACTGTTTGCGGTGCATTAAAAGGGGAGTTTGGTCTGTCAATGTCAGTGAAGCGTACAACATCATACCTGATCGTATACACACACTGTATGTTTTAAAGAACGTTATTCCAAACAATTTAGGAATGTTAGTTGATTTATGCCCTTTATGGATTAAAACCCGACTCTGCGTCCACTACGTAATTTTCCATGGGAGTTTTGCCATAGATCCCCCTCCGGCATGCCACAGTCCAGGTGTTAGACCCCTTGAAACAACTTTCTCATCACTATCCAGAAAGAGTCCCTGTGGCCAGAAAGAGTCCCTGTGGGTTTTAAAATTCGCCTGCCAATTGAAGTCTATGGCGGTTCGCCCGGTTCGCCCATTCGCGAACATTTGCGTAAGTTCGCGTTCGCTGTTCGCGAACTGAAAATTTTATGTTTGCGACATCACTAATGCTTACAAGCTATATCCAAAATCTGGAAGACCCTTGTTAGGAATGACCAACTGATTCCCCTCTCCTTTTCTTCATCTTCTTTAGAAACTTGTGAGGTGGTAATCCCAGAATTATGCTTAAAAAACTGGATAGAATCAGGTCTCCATCTATTCTCACAATTATGGTCATACGGCATATTTACAGATTTCTATTCCCTTAGCAAATCTTTTAACATTCCCAACAAAGACTTATATAAGTTTTTACAGGTATGTCATCTGCTACTCTCAACAGATCACACCAATATTAATCCCATATCACTAGATTTTTATGAATGGATCACTTCTACAAGATTATCTGACAATAGGATAACTAAAGGATATCAAATCCTAAAATGTTTACTAATTGACCCCTTATCCCACATACTAGATGTGTGGCACACTGATTTGGGTAAGAACTTTTCCCCAGAACAAAAAAAACAGCATACTCTGTCATTTTCAAATATTCCAAATGTGTGGGGCACATAGAAACTTCAATGGTGATGTCAAGAAGCAGAGGGTACGTATATCCATATATGGTGGTCATGTCCGAAAGTACTGAAACTTTGGGAGAGGATCTTTACCCTCCTCTCGGAAATCTGCCATTTCACGCTCCATCCGGCTCCAGAA
>CM065591.1:114748017-114772279 GCA_033119425.1 Bufotes viridis
CATTATAGCGCCCTATAGTATACAGCACCCCACAGTATGCAGTATAGCACCGTATAGTATACAGCACCCCACAGTATGCAGTATAGCACCGTATAGTATACAGCACCTTACAGTATGCAGTATAGCACCCTATAGTTTACAGCACCCCACAGTATGCAGTATAGCACCCTATAGTATAGAGCACCTTACAGTATGCAGTAAAGCACCCCACAGTATAGCACCCTATAGTATACAGTTTCCCAAAGTATGCCATATATAGTATAGCACCCCACAGTATATAGTACCCCATAGTATGCAATACATAGTGTAACACCCCACAGTATGCAGTATAGCATCCTATAGCATACAGTATAACACCTCACAGTATACAGCACACTATACAGTATACAGCACTTCATACTATACAGCACCCCACAGTATACAGCACACCATACTGTACTGCACCCCACACTATACTGCACCCCACACTATACTGCACCCCACACTATACTGCACCCCGCAGTATACAGAAGAGCAGTATAGCACTCCACAATATACAGCCCCCCATAGTATACACTATACTGCACCCCACACTATACTGCACCCCACACTATACTACACCCCGCAGTATACAGGAGAGCAGTATAGCACTCCACAATATACAGCCCCCCATAGTATACAGTATACAGCACCCCACACTATACAATATACAGCCCCCCACAGTATACAGTATACATCACTCCACAATATACAGCATCCCGTAGTATACAGTATATAGCACCTCAAATTATACAGCACCCCACAGTATACAGCACCCCATACTATACAGAACCCCACAGTATACAGTATACAGCACTCCACGCAATACACAGTATACAGTATATAGCACCCCAAACTATACAACACCCCACTCAATTCAGTATATAGCACCCCACTCTATACAGTAAACAGCACCCCACACTATACAGCACCCCACAGTATACAGTATATAGCACCCCAAAATATACAACACCCCACTCTATACAGTATATAGCACCCCACTCTATACAGTAAACAGCACCCCACACTATGCAGCACCCCACAGTATACAGTACACAACACCCCACACTCTACAGCACCCCACAGTATACAGTATGGAGCACCCAACACTATACAGCACCCCACACTATACAGAACCCCACACTATACAGAACCCCAAAGTATACAGCACTTCACAGTATACATCACCCCACACTATACAGAACCCCACAGTATGCAGCACCCCACACTATACAGCACCCCTCTATACAGTAGCTTACAGTATATTGCCATAACAGCCCCTGTCACCTTTTCCTGATGTAATCTTCACAAAATAAAATCTCCACAATTATGGCAAACTTCTCCTGCAGGCTGCAGCAACACTGATAGAAAGAAAGGACCTTTCATTACCTCATAGCCATGTGACCAGTAGTATCTCTATGTTACTGGTCACATGGTGATGATGTCATCAAAGGTCCTTCTCAGCTCTCACTCTCTCACAGTTCACTGCCTGGAGAGCGGTATGCAGGCAGGCATGGCAGAAACCCCCTGTGTAGCACACCACTCGATGTAATTGAATTTGTGGGCAGAGGCCAGCTGGGCTCAAGAGGCCGCTGCCTTGGGCCCCCAGGGGCAACTGGGCCCTGGGCAGCTGCCCCTTTTGCCCTGTGTTAAAGACAGCCCTGGATGGGACCATACAGGCCTTACAGCTGCTACAGATCAGAAGAAGGGTCAAATAAATGATGATGTCAACCAGGCCAAAAAGGCAAAATAGTGGTCCAGTCATGAAGTGGGGAGGGTGAAGACAGCATGAGAAGTCCACAGAGTGGCTCAATGACATTCTGTGGAGGTGGCAGCAGCATCAAGAGACGACAGACTGGTAAGGTGACATAACGAAGAAAAACCGGCACTCCAATTTTCTTTGCTAGAAAGGATTTATTGGTCACGTATGTTAAGGTGACGTGCGTTTCGACATTCACAGGTGTCTTTTTAAACAGAGAGTGAGCAGCTAGTGACATAGTGTGGAGGTGGCAGCAGCAGCATGAGGAGGTCACAGAGTGGCAAGCTGAAATAGTGCTGGGGTAGCAACAGCATTAGGAGACCACAGAGTGGCAAGGTGACATAGCGTAGTGTGGAGGCGGCAGCAGCATCAGGAGACCACAGAGTGGTAAGGTGACATAGTGTGGAGATGGCAGCAGTAACAGCATGAGGAGGCCACAGAGTGGCATGGTGACATGGTGTTGAGGTATCATCAGCATCAGGAGACCACGGAGTGGCGATAGTGTGGAGATAGCAGAAGCATCAGGAGACCACAGAGTGGCAAGGTGACATAGTGTGAAGGTAACATCAGCATCAGGAGGCCACAGAGTGGCAAGGTGTCATAGTGTGGAGGTGGCAGCAGCATCAGACCACAGAGTGGCAAGGTGACATAGTGTGGAGATGGCAGCAGTATTTGGAGACCACAGAGCGACCCGGTGACAGAGTGGGGAGGTGGGTGACATTAACAGCACCTGCTGATGATGGTGGGTGTAAGAGGTGGCAGCATCAGAATAATAGTTGAGGCAGGTATCCAGAAGAAACCGGTCTCCTTTGTGAAGATTTGGGTGAGGCAGCATGGATAATCTAATCTGATGCATCAGGCATTGGTGGGTGAAATCCTGGCAGATCCACACCTGATTAATCTTGACAAAAGTTCAGTGTCTCCACATTTTGGGTGGACAGGTGAGTCCTCCTTGGGGTAACTATGGCCTCTGCTGCACTAAACACCCACTCTGATGCCACACTACTGGCCGGGTAGCACAGCTTTTCCAAGGCAAACTCGGCCAGTTGAGGCCACAAATCCAGTTTGGCTGCCCAGTAGTCCAGTGGATCTTCAATGACGGCTGGCAGGGTGCACTCGAAGTACAACACCACCTGCTGGTTCAGGTTGTGCTCTATGTCTAGCTGCTGGTGAGTAGTTTCTTCACTATGCGGGTGAAGAATGCAGCAACTCTAAACTCAGGATGCTGCTGATAGAGCTGGTACTGCTCCTGCCCCAGCCCCGCCCCAGCAACCATGGCAGTGGAACGTGAGTGCAAAGGGTCCTGCAAGAGTATTGACAATGGCGCAGATAGGCAGTGGCCAACTGACTACATAGGATGTCTCTATAGTAGTTCAGTTTGTCCCTCCTCTCGGCGGGTGTAAAAAAGACCCCATTTTGGACTGGTAGCGAGGGTCTAACATGGTGGAGAGACAGTAGTCATCCCTATGCTGAATGGTGACAATTTGGCTGTCACTACACAAGCAAGTGAGCATGCATTGGGCCATTTGCGCAAGTGATTCGGAGGGATTCCCTGCCTCGATCTCCACTGCATACTGCCACGGTGTGTCTGGGTCCTTTGTCTTGTCTTCCTCATTGCCCTGTAGCTCCTCTAGCTGCTCATGCTCCTTCTCTCCTGACAGCTGCAGGGACGGCACTTCCTTATAAGCAAGGGTGGGCAATTGCCCCCGGGCCCCCGAGTCCTTAGGGGCACCCAAGCAGCGCTGGCCCGTAACTAACTACAATAGGGGGCCTGCGCTGCAGCCGCTATGAGTCCCTCTCTGCCTCTTTAAGAGAGCAGTGGCTCCTGGAGCTCAGAGCATGCTGCCGCACAGGCACGTCTTCACGGTTTTGACGTTGCCAGAGACCCGCCCCCAGAAGAAGAAGAGGGAGTGAGCGCACTGCCCTCCCTCACAGTCTGTCTCTCAACTGCCATTCTGCCCTCTGCAGTAGAAATGTCGCGAACATAAAATTTTCTGTTCACGAACGGTGAACGTGAACTTCCGCAAATGTTCGCGAAGCGGCGAACCCGGCAAACCGCCATAGACTTTATTAGGCAGGCAAATTTTAAAACCCACATGGACTCTTAGTGATGGAAAAGTTGTTTCAAGGGGACTAACACCTGGACTGTGGCATGCCAGAGGGGGATCCATGGCAAAACTCCCATAGAAAATTACGTAGTTGACGCAGAGTGGGGTTTTAATCTATAAAGGGCATAAATCACCTAACATTCCTAAATTGTTTGGAATAATGTGCTTTAAAACATCCAGTGTGTGTATACGATCAGGTATGATGTTGAATCGATCAGGTGGTGTAAGGGTTACGCCAGCTTCACAGTGACAGACCTAACTGTGACAGACCAAACTCCCAGTTTAACGCACCGCAAACAACCGCAAGCAGTCTATTTGCAAAACCGCAAACTCCCCATTTGCACAAGGTTGGATACCAAGCTAGCCATGTCCCGTTCCTTGTCCTCACTGACGTCATTGAAGGTCTCTTCCTCGCGCAATGTACTGTGCCACCCTATATGAGTGGTGTGTTCAGTAATCAGTAGTACTATTTTTATCAGTTTAATCCCTGTTACGTCCCCTATCAGGGGACATGTATCGAATAGATTTTAGGAACCAGGAGATGGGAAAAAGAAGCTTGGTCGTTACTCTTGCTTCCAATTTGGGGTACTGCGCGTGTGCCGTGCAATGTACTGTGCAGCCCTATATGAGTGGTGTGTTAATTAGTACTATTCTTATCAGTTTAATCCCTGTTACGTCCCCTATCAGGGGACGTGTATCAAATAGATTTTAGACAACCGAAGAGTTGTCAATAGTTGACACACTCATGACATAAATTTTATTCCTCTATGCGTCAATCTTGGTGTAGTGATGACTGTGCTCGTGCGCATGTTTGGGAGATTGCAGGCGATGGCGGTTTTTCAAAGCCTATGGTCATGCTGAGGTAGTTCAGTGACAGTTAAGTGACCCAGAAAACAATGATTCTGCAGTGTGGGCCCATTGTTGGCCTAGTAGGCTTTAATGATCACAAAGAAAATTTATGTTTTTTCTATGAAAAATTATCCAGCCGATCGCTTTTGGTCTGTTCACCATGAAGCAACGACCTTATCATCTGGGGTGTGCCAACATTGTCAACACACTCATAGAGGTGATCGCTTTATTGTGATACGCAAGCCCCTTCACCACAACAAGGTAACGATCATGAAGGGGAATTGACACATGTATGTTTTTTCAGCCACAGTGCAGCACCAGAGGCCAGAAAAATTAGGCCTGTACACCTGGCTGAAAAATTAGGTATTGTTGCAGCCACTGCTGTAGCAGCAGCCGTAAAAATTGATGTTTTCCAGGCAGAAAGTGTAGTAAAACAAACCCTTGGAACCTTAGTTGGTGGCGGAGAAGTCACGCAAGTCATCCGGCATGCAGAGATGAAATACAGCAGCGTGGGGACCATTTTTAGCCAAAGGCATCTCATCAGGTCTTTTTTAGTGAAATGTATCCCCCAGTCAGTCCCTTCGGTATCCACGCCTCATTCATCTTAATAAAGGTGAGGTAATCTAGACTTTTTTGACCTAGGCGACTTCTCTTGTCAGTGACAATACCTCCTGCTGCTCTGCAGGTCCTTTCTGACAGGACACTTAAAGCGGGGCAGGCCAGAAGTTCTTTCGCAAATTGGGATAGCTCAGGCCACAGGTCAAGCCTGCACACCCAGTAGTCAAGGGGTTCATCGCTCCTCAGAGTGTGGATATCTGCAGTTAAGGCGAGGTAGTCTGCTACCTGTCAGTCGTTCTCTGAGGGTGGACCCCGAAGGGCTGTGGCAATGCATAGGACATAAAAGGCTCTGCATGTCCTCCATCAACAACACTTCTGTAAAGCATCCTGTCTTTGCCGGCGTAGTCGTGGTAGGAGGAGGATTACTTTCACCTCTTCCCCTGTTAGATTCCCGTTTTGCTGTGACATCACCCTTATACGCTGTGTAAAGCATACTTTTTAACTTGTTTTGGAAGTGCTGCATCCTTTCTGACTTCCGTGAATTTGGTAATATTTCAGCCACTTTCTGCTTATACCGGGGGTCTAGTAGCGTGGCCACCCAGTAGAGGTCGTTCTCCTTCAGCCTTTTTAAATGAGGGTCCCTCAACAGGCATGACAGCATGAAAGACCCCATTTGCACAAGGTTGGATGCCGAGCTACTCATCTCCCGTTCCTAGTCCTCACTGATGTCATTGAAGGTCTGTTCTTCCCCCCAGCCAGCCTGCTGTGGTTGATCTTCCTCCTCCTCAAAGCCACATTCCTCCTCTGACTCCTCTTCCTCAGACTCCTCTTCCAGCGTTGCCGCAGGTCCAGCAAGCGATGATGATAAGGCTGTTTCTGGTGGTGATGGTGACCACAACTCTTCCTCTTCACTCTCATCTACGGCCTGATCCAGCACTCTTCGCAGGGCACGCTCCAGGAAGAAAACAAATGGGATGAGGTCGCTGATGGTGCCTTCTGTGCGACTGACTAGGTTTTTCGCCTCCTCAAAAGGACCCATGAGCCTACAGGCATTGCGCATGAGCGTCCAGTAACGTGGCAAAAAAATACCCAGCTTCGCAGAGGCTGTCCTAGCACACCGGTCATACAAATACTCATTGACGGCTTTTTCTTGTTGGAGCAGGCGGTCAAACATTAGGAGTGTTGAATTGCAACGTGTCGGGCTGTCGCAAATCAAGCGCCTCACTGGCATGTTGTTTTGCCGCTGAATATTGGAAAAGTGCGCCATGGCCGTGTAGGAATGCCTGAAATGGCCACACACCTTCCTGGCCTGCTTGAGAACGTCCTGTAAGCGTGGGTACTTACACACAAAGCATTGTACAATCAGATTCAACACATGTGCCATGCACGGCACATGTGTCAACTTGCCCAAATTCAATGCCGCCAACAGATTGCTTCCGTAGTCACACACCACTTTGCCGATCTCCAGTTGGTGCGGGGTCAGCCACTGATCCACCTGTGCGTTCAGGGCAGACAAGAGTGCTGGTCCGGTGTGACTCTCTGCTTTCAGGCAAGTCAACTCCAAGACGGCGTGACACTGTCATATTCGGGATGTGGAATAGCCCCTGGGGAGTTGGGGGGTGGTGCAGTTGATGATGTAGAGCAAAAAGCAGCAGAAGAAGAAGACTCAGCTGAGGAGGTTAGCGAAGAGGATGGAGTAGGAGGAGTAGAGGAGGTGGCAGCAGGCTTGCCTGCAAGTCGTGGCGGTGTCACCATCTCCGCTGCAGAGCCACACATTCCATGCTTGGCAGCCGTCAGCAGGTTTACCCAGTGTACGTGATATACCTGCCCTGACCATGCTTTTCAGACCAGGTATCAGTGGTCAGATGGACCCTGGCCCCAACACTGTGTGCCAGACATGCCATGACTTCCTTTTCCACAATAGAGTTGGGGATTGCCTTTTGTAAAAAAAAAATTTAGCCGGGTAACTTTCACTGCGGTGTCCCAATAGCTACAAATTTTTGAAGGCCTCAGACTCCACCAGCTTGTATGGTAAAAGCTGGCGGGCTAAGAGTTCTGACAATCCAGCTGTCAGACGCCAGACAAGGGGGTGACTCTGTGACATTGGCTTCTTATGCTTAAACATTTCCTTGAGAGACACCTGACTGTGGGCAGATGAGCAGGAACTGCTGAAGGTGAGAGGCAGAGTGGCGGGTGGTTGAGAGGGAGCAAGGAGGACAGCAGTTGTTGACGTGGCTGAAGATGCTGGACCAGGAGGAGGATGGTTGCTTTGAGTTTGTGTGCTGCTTGTACTCATGTGTTGATCCCATAGGCGTTTGTGATGTGAGATCATGTGCCTTCGCAAAGCAGTTGTACCTAGGTGGGTGTTGGACTTCACACGACTCAGTTTCTTTTGGCACAGGTTACAAATGGCATCGCTGTTATCAAAAGCAGACACACAAAAAAATGCCACACTGCTGAGCTTTGCAATGATGGCATTCTGGTGGTGGCAACAGCATGCGTTGATTGGCGTGCGGTCTGGCTGACCCCGGGTGCCGATACATGCTGTTTGACTGTGCAACTAGCTCCTTGCGACGACCTCTCCCTGCTTCCAACTCGTCTCCTCCTCCTCTATGTATCCCCATCTGAACTTTCCCCCTGTTCTTCTTCTCTTCGAGCGGGCACCCAAGTGACATCTACGGAAACATTGCCATCATCAACTGCTTCACTTGTATCTGACAACTCAGCAAAGGAAGCAGCAGCGGGTACAACATCATCATCATCACACCGTACGTCCATGTGTGTAATGCTGCCTGACTGAGACATATCCCTGTTATCTACATCCTCTGGCAATAATGGTTGCGCATCACTCATTTCTTCCAACTGATGTGTAAATAAATCCTCTGACATATCAAATTAAGCGGCTGTGGTGCTAGTGTTGGTGGTGGCGGCGGGCGAGAGGTATCTTGAGAGGTGTCCGAAGCTGAGCTGGAGGAGGATGGTGCATCAAGGTTCCGAGCGGAAGCTGTAGAAGATTGGGTGTCCTGTGTAAGCCAGTCAACTATGTCCTCAGAATTTTTCGAGTTCAGGGAATGTGGCCTCTGAACACTGGGCATTATTCTAGGGCCAAAGGAAATCACAGCAGCACGACGGCCCCTGCGGGGTGGCCTGCCTCTGCCTGTCATTTTATTTTTGATTAGTGGTACTATGCGTGCAAGGTACTCTGCCACCCGGTATGAGTGGTGGAGACTGGCAGTGGGCACACTACAGTCAGTGGAAGTGGGCCTGACACACACTGGAAGGCAACTAACCTTAGATTAAAGGGTAAAAATGAAATGCCTTATTTTCGGCAAGCTACTGTGCCACCCGGTATGAGTGGTGGGGACTGGCAGTGGGCACACTACAGTCAGTGAAAGTGGGCCTGACACACACTGGCAGGCAACTAGCCTTAGATTAAATGGTAAAAATTAAATGCCTTATTTATCAGAAAGCTACTGTGCCACCCGGTGTGAGTGGTGGGCACTGGCAGTGGGCACACTACAGACAGTGGAAGTGGGCCTGACACACACTGGCAGGCAACTAACCTTAGATTAAAGGGTAAAAATGAAATGCCTTATTTAATCGGCAAGCTACTGTGCCACCCGGTATGCGTGGTGGGCACTGGCAGTGGGCACACTACAGTCAGTGGAAGTGGGCCTGACACACACTGGCAGCAGGCAGGCAACTGAAATTAGATTAAAGTCTAAAAATTAAATGCCTTTTTTTATGCAAAGTCCTGTGCCACACGGTATGAGTGGTGGGCACTGGCATTGGGCACACTACAGTCAGTGGAAGTGGGCCTAACACACACTGGCAGCA
The DNA here is from genome assembly GCA_033119425.1 of Bufotes viridis. Lineage (NCBI taxonomy): Eukaryota > Metazoa > Chordata > Amphibia > Anura > Bufonidae > Bufotes > Bufotes viridis. The sequence goes on from CM065591.1 coordinate 114,757,147, forward strand.
GGCAGGCAACTGAAATTAGATTAAAGTCTAAAAATGAAATGCCTTTTTTATGCAAAGTCATGTGCCACCCGGTATGAGTGGTGGGCACTGGCAGTGGGCACACTACAGTCAGTGGGCCTGCAGGCTCTCACACACGAGCAGGCCAGGCAACTGCAATATATATATATATATATATATATATATAGAGAGAGAGAGAGAGAGAGAGAGAGAGAGAGAGAGAGAGAGAAATAAATAAAAGCAGACTAATGTAGCAGCCCTAAAAAGGGCTTTTTGGGGTGCTGTGACGCTGTCCTTACAGCAGATGAGTCTGTGGACAAAGAACACTGGTATAGCTAACGCTTTCCCTATTAAATCAGAATCATCAGCACAGCAGCAGCTGCAGTCTCCCTGCTCTCACTAACATGCACCTTCAGAATGAATCTAAGATGGATGCTGTCCTTGCTTTTTGATAGGAGGTGGGAGGGTCTGGGGGGGAGGGTATGCTGATTGGCTGGAATGTGTCTGCTGACTGTGAGGTACAGGGTCAAAGTTTTCTCAATGATGATGTATAGGGGCCGACTGAACATTGCATATGCGATGTTCGCCGGGAACTGTTCGCCGGCGAATAGTTCGGGACATCACTACTCTGCAGCTCTCTGCCCACAGACAAAGACAAAGCACAGGCGAGGAACAAGGGGATGCGCATCTGTGCTGAAGAAAAGAAATGAGTCTTGGGTGGGGGGAGACGTGCATCTGTTCTGGAAAACTGAGCCCTTGGGCCCCATTTCACCTAGAACCTGCCCTGGTCGGCTGAGTAAAAAAAAAACACCCATTTCGCTACAAATTGCCTGTGCTCCAATGTCCTCTTCCCCTTTCTCCTCCTCTTCCAGTTCAGCCCCCATCAGGGCTTATGTGGACATGAGATTTAGGTGCCACGTGTCCAGTCCCCTGACCTCACATATACCTTGAAAAGGACTCAGGAGAGTCGAAACGTTGCTTCTGTTCGGTGACAATAAATACGTGATTGGATTAAGGATTGAGTGCTGCGATTTACTTCATATTCTTCCATTCAAAGACGGGTCCCAGGGCCGGGACCTGACATCGCTAGCACCGCCGCGCTATGTATAGGACTTAACACAGCAAGTAAGTGGTGCTGACCTTTCTTCATTTTTTCCAGTCCCCTGACCAGCCATTGTTACCACCATCTGTTCCAGGACATTAAGCAGTGGAATGACGTCATTCATCCCGTAGTCCTGGTGACTGACAAATAACGTGGTGTCGTCAAAGGAACTGAGCAAACAGCAGGTGTCACGCATGAGCTGCCACTGGCTGACATTGAAGTTACACAGGGGAGTACGCCTATGCGATTGCATCATCAAGAAATCGTTGAAGGCTTTTATCTGTTTGTATAGTTGGTGCAACATATGGAGGGTGGAATTCCAACAGGTGGAAAGGTCGTATATCAACCTATGTTGGGGGATGCCGTTCTGCCACTACAGCTCAAGGAAGGTGTGCTTTGTGTTGTATGAGTGGCTGAAGTGCCTCCAAAGGATTCTGGCCATTTTTAGGATGTCTTGCAGATGGGTGGAAGACTTCAGGAACCGCTTGACAACCAGATTGAACATTTGTGCCACGCAGGGTGCATGGCTCAGTCTTCCTTGACGTAGCTCCGACACCATGTTCTTCCCGTTGTCGGTCTCCATGGTTCCAATTTTGAGCTGTTGGGGAGAAAGCCAGGATTCAAGGGAACTGTGCAGAACAGCATGACAAAGCCATGCCCTGCACATGAGGTATGCTGAAGGGGCACAGTGACTTATCCCTGCAGTGGAGGCTGAGGACATCGTGGAGGATGAGGAGGCAGAAGTGGACATTGTCGCAGGACCAGCGGCATGACAACGGCGAGGCGGAAGCGGCTTGACCTGGCCAAGTTGCTGGTGTGGCTCTGTAGGAACCACATTGACCCAGTGGGCAGTAAAGGACTGTCTGTCCCTGACCGTAGTTACATCTCCACATGTCGGTGCTGCCATGCACTTTGACAGACCCCGACAGGATCAAGGACTGGCCCACCTTCTGTTCTACATATTTGTGCAGGGTTGGTACAGCCTTTTTCACAAAGAAATGACGGCTTGGGATTTTCCACCTCGGCTCGGCACAAGCCATCAGTTCTCTGAAAGATGCAGAGTCCACAACTTGGAAAGGAAGGAACTTCAGCAGGAGCACATTCAACTTCTGCGCCTTTGGATGCATGCACGCATACTGCTGTCTCTTGGCAATCGCTTTGTGGATCAATTGCTGATGGAATGACTGATGAGGAATAGGAGGTAGAGGAGCAGGAGCATCTGGACAAGCAGAAGATGAGAATAACAGACAGCTCCCTTCGGCTGAGGTGGTGGAGCCATGATTGCCTTAAACGTGGTGCGGGCTACTGGGTGATGCAGCGGTTGCTGCGGCAGGCTGGACCACCACATTGGAGCCACGGTTTTCCCAGGCCACTGTATGGTGACACTACATATGTTGACGCAGGGCCGTAGTGCCAACATTGGCACCCTGGCAACGCTTCACCTTCTGCCCACAGATTCGACATATGGCCACGTTCACCTCCTCCGGCCACTTAAGAAAAATCTGCCACACCACTGAGTAGGTGATTTTCCTTCCAACAGTCTGCACTCACTGACTGCTACCGCCACTGCCTCCTTGAACCCCTGCACCACTACTTCCCAGGCGGGTAGGCTGCTGCAAAGCAAGTGGTCTGCACTGGGCATGTTTAGCTCCTGACCTCCCACTGCTGCCACCCTGCTGACTCCCTGCCATGCTACCACCTTGCTGGCTCAGCTGCTGCCTCACGGTCAAGCAGCCACCCTCTTCTCCTGATGATGATGAAGCCCCTTCTGCACCCGGCTCCCAAGTGTAAATGGCCTTATCATCGAGTAGTGTCTGCACATCACTGATGTCTTCCTCAATGGTGCAGCTGACTGCTCCCAACACCACCAGCCACACCACTATCCTCATCACTACTTGCCCACCTAGCTTAGGAAGCGGCGGATGTCTCCTCCAGATCTTGTAGCTGCTGACTGTACTCTAGTAGCTTGTCCTCGCTGTATAGTGGAGCTGAGCCCACAGCAAACAATACTTCTGTGGCTGAAGGAACAGCAAAGGACAGAGGCAGGTTGAGGACAGGTGAGGTGACAGGGCCTGCTCCCGGGTCATGCTTACTAAGGGTTTTGTCTGATGAACCCACCGACTGTTGGCTGGGAGCGTCTGATGTTACTTGGGATGAAGTGGATGTCTGAGTTAACTAATCAATAACCGCTGGGTTGCTGGCCAAGACACGACCGCTAGATGATACACAGGGAACTCTGGCCTCTCCCTGCGACTACTGCTGCCACACTCCCTTACTCTGCTGCGACCTCTGCCTGTGCCAGAAACATTTAGGCCTCTGTCACTCCTCTGTGCATGGCCTGGCACTTCTCTGTCTGACATACTGTTAGCTGAACTAGATAAATAAAAATAAAATTTAAACATCCCTAAAAGCATCAAATATATTTTTATTTTTGTACCGAAATACACCACTAAACGCTTTCACCACAGATAGCTGCAGAAGTGAACTTCTTATATATTTCTCTTTCTATACTGAAATAGGCCACTAAATGCTTTCACCACAAATAACTGCAAAAGTGAACTGCGTATATATCTCTCTTTTTGTGCTGAAATAGGACAATAAACACTTTTACCGCAAATAACTGCAACAGTGAGCTGTGCATATATTTTTATTTTTCTTCTGAAATACGCCACTAATCGCTTTAACCAAATATAGCTGGATAAGTGAACTGAGAATATATTTTTATTTTAGTACTGAAATACGTCACTAAAAAATTTTACTAAAAAAAACTGCAACAGTGAACTCCGTATATATTTTTCTTTTAGTACTGAAATACGCCACTAAACACTTTCACCACATGTAGCTGCAGAAGTGAACTGCGTATATAATTTTCTTTTTGTACTCAAATACGCCACTAAACGCTATCACCACATATAACTGCAGAAGTGAACTGTGCATATATTTATATTTTTCCACAGATAGAAGCCACTAATGGCTTTTTAACATAGCACTTGCACCACAAGAACAAATTGCTAGAATGACAGAGCTGTATAATGGCAGTTTGAATCCCCAAATTTTCTTTCCCTGCACTTGTAAATCGCTTTTCTAGCACTGTCCTTTGCGCCTTCTGACTTCTCTCCCTGCACTAAGATGCTGTCAAATGATTCCTCCGTATCCTTTCCCTGCTATCCCAAGGGCAGGGATGGGCAAACTCGGCCCTCCAGCTGTTGTAAAACTACAATTCCCACCATGCCCTGCTGTAGGGTGATAGCTTTAAGCAGTCTTTGCATGCTGAGAGTTGTAGTTTTGCAACAGCTGGAGGGCCGAGTTTGCCCATCCCTGCTCTAGTGCCTTCTCACGTCCGTCCCTGTACTCAGAACACTGGAAAATGTCTGAATCTAAGATGGCTGCTGTATTTATAAGGCTGTGACATCACAGCGCTTGCTGGCTGCTGATTGGCTGCATCATGCATGTCAGTCTGGATGATCCAGCTTTCCCATACCTTTCTCCATGTCCTCACACATGCAGCAGCCATTTTAGTAAAAATGTGATTTGTTACCAGGAAGAGCAAGGAAATTTGCTTTTGTTGCAAATCCATTTTTTCCTTAAATGCGGATCGAATTCCACTCAGCTTAGAGTCGCTCATCTCTAATCATGAACCATCCTGTAGGTATCAGGTTGTCCTTTATTACCCTTCTTCCTCACCGGGGAAAGGGGCTTGTTGCAAGAAGAGGTAGTGGGAATTATGGCACCAGCCTTTAGAAAGACCCGTACCTGTTTAGTGACAGCATCTATCTGTGCTACAGACAAAGGATATTGTGGTTTCCGAGCAAGCACTGCACCTAGCTTAATGTGTACCATTACAGGCTGCACCCAAAGTCTGCCTACATCCTATGGTCCTTTTCCTCACAGCGTCTCTGGTATGACAGATAATACAGCAGTTGGAAGTGGACCTTCGGGTGGGCAGTCAGGATTACCAGCAATACTGTTTCCTCTGTCTGAAGGGGAGTGCAAAGGGTACCAATAGGCTTGAACTGTATAGTGGCTTGCATCTTCTGCAGCAGATCTACACCCAAGAGGTTAAGTCAGTGGATATGGAGGAGACTACAAATTGTGAAAGTACTTTGTTGGACGGCTACGGTCCAAAAGAGACACTGAGTGTTTTTTTTAAGTGAGAGGATCGAGCATGGCCATCAATGCCGATACACTGCACTGTAATACTATCCAAGAAAGTGGGGTCGGGGATCTCATCACGTCGGATTTCACTTCTGACTGCACCAGTATCGACAAGAGTGTGCATGTCACCCCCCACCTGCAGTTGCCCCATCGGCACAGGTCCGCAGTGGGGAGGGAGGAGGGCCATAGTGGGGTTGGCTCCTCCAATGTGTGGATCTGGCAGAGTGTTTTTTTTTATGATTTGTTCTAATGCCCCATAGATAGGATGCTGCTCTGGGTTAAAAATCACATATCACCCCTGGTGGTTCATTTCGGGGGGAGACTTGGGAATCTGGACTTGTCTGGCCAGGAGATGTATTTGTCCAGCTAATCTGGCCACCATGTCTCTCTCCTTCTCTGCCTCTCTCCATCTCCCCTCCCTTTTTGCACTTCGCGCTTCCTCGACTCGTTCTCCCCCTTCTGTGCCTGGCAGCTGTGGGCGGGGCGGTGGGCTCTCCTCGGAGTCTTGAGGAGGTTTGGTCTCATCATCACTCTGTTCTTTCCTCTGTCCTCGAGTTTCAAATCCTATTGTTATAGGCACATTCAGGGGATTCAGGGGTGTAGTGGTGTGGGCAACCAGACCCCCGGGCACGTAATAGGTGCCGTCTGGATTCAACACAGGATACAGGGGAGTTATTGGCTTTAGCATTTTCGCTGCATTCTGACTGCCTGATTCTTAACAGGGCTGTGCTGTCTCCACAAATGTTATCAGAGAAGGATCAGGGCAACTTAGAGTGGCCTGTCTGTTACCCCTCGATGGGGGCTGGACAGGGCAGGGGACCATTTGTACTGGGAAGTGGGTATCTATGGATCAGAGCTGCAAAGTCACAGAGACCCTCCCATTTCTGGAAGAGTGGGGCCGGGGGGGCACCACAAGCAAGACACCTTTCTCGAATCTGGATTCTGTTGCCCACAATGTGCACATGTCCATTCTGCTGGTCCCCTCGCTGACACCCCACTGTGTCTGGAGCCTCTCAGAGTGCGGAATATCAGACACTGCTTCTCCAGCTCCATTATAGGGCGGCGGCATTCCACTTTCTGTCGTATAGACTTACGCTTTCAGACTTTCATGCTATCTCTCTGACCCCCCGTTGGCAGCCATGCAATCTGATGTCCAGTGCCACATTTGTGCTGCACCAAGTAAGCCTTCGTCACTTAGCTTTCCACGACACTATGTCAACACTTTCTTCCACATCTCATAGTTCATCTCTCCATTTTCATTACAACCAACTATCTTCCTTAACTTTCTACAATGCTTCACATGCTTGCTCCCCTCTTCTCGGGCTACCAGCTGGGGGGGCGGTATACTCATCCTCCAGCAGGAATGGGGATTGTCCCATGAGCTTAATCACTTAAATCACAAATGAGACAAAAGAACAACCAGCACCTCCTACTTCTCACTACCAAGCAGAGCTCACACCTGTGCAAGATATGCAGGATATTTACTATTTCCTCCCTGGCTTCCACATCTGGTCTGCCAGCCTGGGACTAGCCCTCTGCCACTGCAGGCAGATATATTATAGTCTCCCTAAGGCTACTCTCTCTGCCTTTGGGGAAGATAATATTGTAGCCCCTAAGTTGGGTAAATAATATTGCAGCCCCAAATTTAACCCCTTAAGGACCGGGCTCATTTTCACCTTAGGACCAGGCCATTTTTTGCAAATCTGACCAGTGTCACTTTATGTGGTGATAACTTTAAAACGCTTTTTCTTATCCAGGCCATTCTGAGATTGTTTTTTCGTCACATATTGTACTTGGTCAATTCACTCATGATGTCACTAGAATTTGATAGGCTATCATGTATAAATTGCACAGGAGCTATTGTTGGGTGACATGGTTGAGGAAGGCTGAAGTTAGCCGAAACGCGTCCCATGAGGGGCTTATTGTATACCCATTTTCTATACTAAATAAAGAAGCATTGAAGAAACTGAATGTTGCTGGGATTTTCGTTCTAATGTGAAGTGGATCTTTCCTTTTCCCGTGCAACAGAAAGAAAACGGATCGTGAGCTGTTTTATTTGCTTTCATTGGACTTTTTTGAACGTGCACCGATCCTACCCATGACGAATACGGTAAATACTCTCAGTTTCAATGATGAAGACGCAACACGGATTCTATCACAAGTGACCTCATCGAATGAATTTCTATCAATCCCCACGAGTGAGTTGAAAAAGAGACAATGGGAGCGGGAACTCAGGCGAGTGGCTTCCTATGAATTACACATTACCACTCTGGCGGAATATTTTAAATTGAATCGCATCCCAAGAGGTATGCGGGTACATCTACGCCCGACTTTCTTTTCTGATGATCAAGACTATTGTTCAGATTTTGAAAAAATAATTAATAAATGCTCATTGGATCTAATGCTACTCACGATCGGGAGACTACAGAGGGCAGTTACTGAGATTAAAGAAAAGATCGATACCGTGGAACAACAGTTACAAGACTCTCTTCCTCAAGAAGATTTGATACAATTAAAAAAGAGAGTGGAGGAAGTTATTTCTACCTACCGCAAAGAAACAGGGCTCGAATGTGGCCCCGCCCTACGCAAATACGTATATGTCATCCTTTGAGAGACAGTTTGTGTACACACATGAGCACTTTCGAAATTGTGCATTAGTTTGGAAGCGTTTTATTGATGACGTGTTTTGCGTATGGGCGGGGCCACTCGAGTCCCTCCTCCATTTCATAGAACATCTCAATAGTGTATGGGAGGAATTGAAATTTACCTGTACCTATAGTCAAGACTCAGTGGCCTTTCTGGATACAATGGTGAAAAAACATGAGAGAGGTTTCCTCTATACAGATATCTACAGGAAAACCAGTGATAGGAATAGTCTTCTTCACTATGACAGTTCACATCCCCCAGCCACTAAGCGGGCAATACCAAAATCGCAATTTATGCGAGTCACAAGATTAGTGATGGATCCTGAGATCCAGCAGAAAAGACTGGATGAAATGACATCTAGATTCATCCAGAGAGGATACCCTAAAAAGTTATTAGAGGAGGCCAGGACAATGACACATACTCAGATTAACAAGAAAAAGGAATCTAATGAAGAGCGTATAGCATTTGTACATAAATATCACCCGTTTAATCAGTGTTTTGATTCCATTATCCGTAAGCACTGGCATTATTTGGCTCGCTCATACCCTATGGTAAAGGAATTTCAAAATCCACCTTTAGTGTGCAACAAACGCAACACGAATTTCCGAGACCAATTAGTGCATGCGGATATTGGAAGCCTGAGAAAACGCCTACACAGAGCTTACTTAAACCTCAGAGATCAGGCACTTTTCCTTGTCTTCACTGTGCACAATGCACAAATGTCCTCAAGGGATCCGTCTTTCACCATCCCCACACAGGCAAACAGTTTCAGATCAAGGGATATCATACTTGCGACAGTTGCAATGTCATTTATTTGATCAAATGCCCTTGCGGTTTGCTTTATGTGGGAGAGACTATGCAGACGGTAAAGGATCGAATTTGTAAACACAAATCGACTATACGGTAAGAAAATCTCCTGTTACCTGTCCCGGCACATTTCAAACAATATAAACACTCCATTTCACAGTTAAGATACCAGGTGATTGAACGGATATATCCCCCAAGGAGGGGGGGTGATATAAAAACCCTGTTGAGAAAAAAAGAGGCGTATTGGATCCATACATTGGATACACTACATCCAAAAGGTTTAAATAGAGAATATGAATTGCGGGCGTTTTGATGTACCTTTTTGATAATGATGTTATATTTTAGATGCTTATTTTTTATGTGTTCATAGTTCTATGTACATTTTCTCTATAGACATCAATCACACGATAGTGATGAAAAAGGAAAAATGAAAAACGGAAAAAAAACGATTGAAATAAAAGAGAAGTGATACACAGAAAACAATGAACACACCTTGATTAGATTGAATGTCCAGGATTGGTCAATTCACTCATGATGTCACTAGAATTTGATAGGCTATCATGTATAAATTGCACAGGAGCTATTGTTGGGTGACATGGTTGAGGAAGGCTGAAGTTAGCCGAAACGCGTCCCATGAGGGGCTTATTGTATACCCATTTTCTATACTAAATAAAGAAGCGTTGAAGAAACTGAATGTTGCTGGGATTTTCGTTCTAATGTGAAGTGGATCTTTCCTTTTCCCGTGCAACAGAAAGAAAACGGATCGTGAGCTGTTTTATTTGCTTTCATATTGTACTTCATGACACTGGTAAAATTAAGTCGAAAAATTTCATTTTTATTTATAAAAAAATATCAAATTTACCAAAAACTTGGAAAAATTAGCAATTTTCCAAGTTTCAATTTCTCTACTTCTCTAATACATAGTAATACCGCACAAAAAAACGTATTGATTTACATTCCCCATATGTCTACTTCATGTATCGATCATTTTGGGAATGCCATTTTATTTTTTGGGGACGTTACAAGGCTTAGAAGTTTAGAAGCAAATCTTGAAATTTTTCAGAAATTTTCAAAAACCCACTTTTTAGGGACCAGTTCAGGTCTGAAGTCACTTTGTGAGGCTTACATAATAGAAACCATCCAAAAATGACCCCATTCTAGAAACTACACCCCTCAAGGTATTCAAAACTCGTTTTACAAACGTCATTAACCCTTTAGGTTTTTCACAAGAGTTAATGGCAAATGGAGATACAATTTCAGAATTTCGATTTTTTGGAAAATTTTCCGTTTGAATCCATTTTTTCCTATAACAAAGCAAGGGTTAACAGCCAAACAAAACTAAATTTTTATTGCCCCGATTCTGTAGTTTTTAGAAACACCCCATATGTGGGCGTAAACTGCTGTATGGCCAAACGGCAGGGCACAGAAGTAAGGGAACGCCATATGGTTTTTGGAAGGCGGATTTTGCTGGACTGGATTTTTGACACCATATCCCATTTGAAGTCCCCAGATGCACCCCTAGAGTATAAACTCCATAAAAGTGACTCCATCTAAGAAACTACACCCCTCAAGGTATTCAAAACTGATTTTACAAACTTTGTTAACCCTTTAGGTGTTCCACAAGAGTTATTGGCAAATGGAGATAAAATTTCGGAATTTCTATTTTTTGTTACCTTGCCTCAAAAAAAGTGTAATATAGAGCAACCAAAAATCATATTTACCCTAAAATAATACAAACAAAACTGCCACCTTATCCCGTACTTTCCAAAATGGGGTCACTTTTTTGGAGTTTCTACTGTAGGGGTGCATCAGGGGGGCTTCAAATGGGACATCGTGTCAAATAGCCAGTCCAGCAAAATCTGCCTTCCAAAAACCATATGGCGTTCCCTTCCTTCTACGCCCTGCCGTTTGGCCATACAGCAGTTTACGACCACATATGGGGTGTTTCTGCAAACTAGAGAATCGGGGAAATATATATTGAGTTTTGTTTGGCTGTTAACCCTTGCTTTCTTACTGGAAAAATTGATTAAAATGGAAAATTTGCAAAAAAATTGCTATTTTCGGACCGTTTTTATTTTTTGTTATTTACATCGTTGAACTGACAGGTTAGATTGTGTGCTATTTCTATAGAGCAGGTTGCTACTGACGCGGCAATACCAAATATGGCTACTTTTTGGGGGGTTTTGTTTCAGTTTTACATAATACAGCATTTTTGAAAAAAATGATTTTTTTAGTATCTTCACATTCTGAAAGCTATATATTTTTTTTATTTTTTGGGTGACTGTCTAATGTAGGGGCTCATTTTTTGCGGGATGAGATGTCGGTTTGATTGGAACTATCTTGGGGTGCATATGACATTTTGGTCACCTGCTATTACACTTTTTGTGATGTAAGGTGACAAAAATGGCTCTTGACACCGTATATTTATTATTTTTTTTTTGTTGTGTTCACCTGAGGGTTTTGGTCATGTGTTATTTTTATAGAGCAGGTTGTGACGGACGCGCCGATACCAAATATGTATACTTTTTATTTATTTATTTAAGTTTTACACAATATCATCATTTAAAACAAAACAAATCATGTTTTAATGTCTCCATAGTCTGAGAGCCCTATTTATTTATTTTTGGGGGGTGATTGTCCTATGTGGGGTATCATTTTTTGCGGGATGAGAAGACGGTTTGATTGGCACTATTTTTGTGTGCATATAACTTTTTGGTCGCTTGCTATTACAGTTTTTGAGATGTGAGGTGACAAAAATGTTTTTTTTTTACATTGTTTTTATTTTATTTTTTTAACAGTATTTACCTGAGGGATTAGATAATGTGATATTTTTATAGAGCAGGTTTTTACGGACGTGGCGATACATAATATGTATACTTTTTATTTATTTATTTTACTTTAACACAATAATAGCATTTTAGAAAAAAAAAATTATGTTTTAGTGTCTCCATAGTCTGAGAGCCATATTTTTTTTATTTTTTTGGGCGATTGTCCTATATAAGGACTCATTTTTTGAGGGATGAGATGGCCGTTTTATTGGTACTATTTTGGGAGGCATCCGCCTTTTTGATCACTTGGTATTACACTTTTTGTGATGCGAGGTGACAAAAAATGTCTTTTTTACACCATTTTTTGGTGTTTTTTTTACGGTATTTGCGTGAGGGGTTAGGTCACGTGATATTTTTATAGAGGAGATTTTTACGGACGCGGAAATACCTAATATGTGTAGTTTATTTTTTTTTTTTAATTTTTATTCAGTGATATGTATTTTTCTTATTTTTTTTTTCACTTTTTTGACATTTTTTTGACCCAGACCCACTTAGTTCTTGTAGATCCAGTGGATCTGGTGTCTATATAATACAGAACAGTGCACTATATAGTGTACTGCACTGTATTTTTTACTTTTCACAGTCTGGTCAGACTTCTGCCTTTAGCAGAAGTCTGACCAGAGTACTATACCATGGCAAGCAGGACGCTTCTGAAAGCGTCCTGCTGCCATGTGACCATCACCCGCTGCCATTACAGAGCAGCGGGTGATGGAAGAAGATGAGCTCCCTCCCTCTACTATCCTATCCCGTCGGGGGCTGCAAGGTACGGCAGCCCCCGATGGAAGAGGGAGGAGCTCCTCCATGTTAACACCTTCTATACCGCGGTCCGTACGGACCGCGGTATAGAGGGTTAAACTGCTGACATCTGCAGCACAGATGTCAGCAGTTTATAGCAGGGATCAGCAATGTGCTGACCCCCTGCTATACCCACTGAGACACCAGGGAAATCGATTGAAAGGAGGCGGGCGGGGATCACAATTGCGATCCCGCCTCCCGCGCCACCCACCTGCAGAACCGCCCGCAATCCCCCTGCACCGCCCGAGGGACACTAAGATGGCGGGGTGCAGGGGGGGGGTTAAAATTTACACTTTGGGGCATATTTTAGTCTCTGATCCCCGCGGTCACAGACCGCGGGGATTAGAGACTACAGATAGCGCAGCAAACCGCAGGTCTGAATTGACCTGCGGTTAGCTGCGATCGCTGTCATGGGGGGGTCACAGAACCCCCTGGGCATTGTGCCAAGATGCCTGCTGATTGATTTCAGCAGGCATCTTGTTCCGATCACCGCCACGTGCGCAGCGGTGATCGGATATTCACAGGGCGTACATGTACGCCCTTGGTCCTTAAGTACCAGGACGCAAGGGCGTACATGTACACCCTTCGTCCTTAAGGGGTTAAAATCCCCCTCCCCACCCCCCTCCTCTCAGGCAGATATATTATAGTCTCCCTGGGGCTACTCTCTCTGCCTTTGAGGAAGATAATATTGTAGCCCCTAATTTGAGTAAATAATATTGCAGCCCCAAATTTAAGCCCCCCCCTCCCCCGGAGCTCTCTGGGGCTACTCCCTTTGCCTCTGGAGCAGATATACTTTGTAGCCCCTAATTTTAGGTCCGCCCCCCTCCCAGGGGAATTCTCTTGCTCTGCTTAACTGTTAACAGTGAAGGTACCTGACACAAACACACAAACTGAAATCCATAGCAGAGCAAACCTTCTTTCAATCTATGGTTCTAGAGACTTGGGATTTTACATAAACCGAAGTTGCTACTCACAGTATAACATCAACAGCAGAACAGATCACCACAGCACGTCGGAATGCGGCGAGAGGCATCAAGATTAACAGTTTTTTTGCATTGTCTCTGTGGCTGCAGTCCCCGTCCTCAAGCGTCATCCAATGTGCTCCAGGAACCCAAAATCTTCAGCTAGCGCCCCAATCAGGGCTAATTATGTATGCTCTACTGCTCCAAGTTAGTAGTAATCCAAGGCATTTACGTGCATGGAAGAAATAACACTGACACTCAGTAGGATCAAAGCAATTTCTTATTTATTCAAGGAAGTGAAGCAGTTTATAAGGACATCAGAGAGGGCATCCCCCCTGAAGCTGGTGGCATTGTTCCTTTGGCGAGAATACAATAATAAGAAAAGAGATAACACTTGGCATCTGCACTTTGTGCATTGTTTTACTAACTTTGGTATGTGAACTATGTAAATATCTAACAGGAAGCACCATCTTGTAATGGCTTCTTCACTAACAGCAACACAGCATATATGACACATCATGGAGGCAGGTCCTCTTTGGTAGGATGAAACCTTTGTTCTTTGGAGAAGATAAGGCATTGGCTGGAGTATATGGGAGACATATTAGCCGATTATGAATATCCACATCTCCATCAGAAATAACAGATGTCAGCTGAACCTATATTTGGTGCAAAATTGTTTACATGACATAACCACAAAGGTAAGTAACACCCGTAACTTTTCACTGTTTCTTCTACTTAAACCATCAGGTCTAGTGTTGAATTGAAAATAATGAAGTGGAATTTGATCCGAATTTCAGGTAACTTTCTATTGGCCATGAATCCAAATGTCCTGGCACTTCATGGTAACAAATCCATTTGATTGTGGAGATGCCATCATGGCCATCTTGATTGAAGAAAACGTGCCAATTCTATTGCTCACTGATGTGTGGCATGGTTTCTTCAATCAAGATGGCTGCGACAGCCCCTTTGCGATTAAATGGATGTGGTGAGTTTACTTATTTATTAATTTGACCCCTGATTAATCCCATGATATTCTGAAAGTGACTCTCAGATGCTGCGATCAGCACTGAACATGGCATCTGAGGGGTTTAGTGACGGAAGGCGGCATATTTTCAGTTCCTCCTCATTGCACCCGCTCCATACAATGGAATGTGATTCATTATGAAGTGATTCATAATGAATCAAATTTCTTGTCGGAGTTCGGGGAAGCAGCTGAATCGAATTTTTGAAAACTTAGCTTATCTCTAATCAAGATATAAAATACACAATAAAACTAAATAATATTTTTCAACATTTTCAAAATATTGCTCATCTCATAATAAAATGCATTGAAATAATATACAACATGCAATCTTCAAAGTAGAAAAAATAAGCAACACTCACCAATTTCTAAGCAGCTTTATTGCCAACATCGTCCATAAAAAAACATTCCGGATTCGGGTAGAGCACAGCTCACAGGCAAACAGCCGTTTCTTGCTTACTGCACTTCCTCAGTAGAGATGGCCCGAACTATCCGCCGGCGAACAGTTCCCGGCGAACATAGCTTGTTCGCGTTCGCCTCTGCCGGGCGAACATATGCGATGTTCGGTCCGCCCCCTATACATCATCATTGAGCAAACTTTGACCCTGTACCTCACAGTCAGCAGACACATTCCAGCCAATCAGCAGCATACCCTCCCACCTCCTGCACAGCATCCATTTTAGATTCATTCTGAAGCTGCAGTCTTAGTGAGAGGAGGGAGACTGTAATTGCTGCTGATTTAATTGGGAAATCGATAGCTAGGCTAGTGAATTCAGTGTCCACTCCAGTCCTGAAAGACTCATCTGATCTCTGCTGTAAG
>CM065591.1:114772779-114790143 GCA_033119425.1 Bufotes viridis
GTTGCGAAATGGATAATCAAAAACCACCTGAACCTTGTAAAGTTTTGGTTCTAGTGTGAGTACTGGCAATGCCCAAGGCCTCAGGAGGTCGTGAAACCGAAACCTGACTGCCTAGACTATGCAGGAATGAGGGCCAGAAAGAACCATGTAGATAGGAAGAGAATCCTTGAATAGTTCTCTACACAACAGCTATCTGCTAGCCGTGGTCCTTACGTTGTTCTTCTGTGTACCCCTGAGAATTGTTTTAACGCCTGAGACGTGAAGACCGATCTACTATCTTAATCTTCTACCGTGAGGGAATGCTGGACCTTGTCCAAAACCCGATTCAACGTGGTTGTAGGGAGTCTGAGGTGAGTGCGGCAAAAAGCTACGAAGCCATAATTTACAAGATTCTGTCTATGCCCTCCCATGAGTGAGGGAAGCAATTGCAATGAAGCTACCGGCGAAAATGAATTTCTGTTCGTAGTAAAAAGGCAAAGACTTTGCGCGGGGACCTGTTTGACAAGATATGATCGACTACGATCAGAGACTGAAATGCTAGAGGGAATTACCCTACTTGTTCCTCCTCTGGCAGGACCTGAATGAAAGCATGAACAATTAAAGCAAGACGAAATATCTGCGTAAGACATGCTGTAAGCGAACCAGATCGGTTTGCGGACAAAAACATAAAGTGAGCGATCAACATGGACTATTAGGAGATTTGGGAAGCAGGTATGTATGTGATACATATGGGCCAAATCAGCCTAGATGCACAGATGGACAACCAACCAGGCAATCAGCCCAGCAGGACTGAAAACAGTCATCGGGCCCCCAAAGCCATGGGGCCGAAGCTGTCATCGGGCCCCCGAAGCCATGGGGCCAAGTATTTATTTATTTATTTTTTTATCAAGAAATTATAACTATAATAAGTGACCTGAATAAGGTGCAGGTGAAAATAAACCAACGACACCTGACTGACGTGAAAGGTGAACCCCAACATGAATTCAACTGCATGACCTGAAAAGACAAAGGGAAACGTGACAGAAAATGGAGATAATAACGGACATTATCTAAAGTGAAACCAAAATAACATAAGCTGGCAAGCAGGTAAAGATGTGAGTCATTCAAAACTAAAAGCATAGCTGCACAGGTGGACAGACAACCATTGGTCGGACACAGAAGCCATGGGGCCGAAGCAACCGCCAGGGGCCCATGGCGCCGGGCAGCCGCCAGGATGCGAACCTTAAGAATTAAGGACGGCTGGGGAAAAGATTGGGCCTTAACCCCACGGGTTTAGTAATCAACCGGGACTCGATAACCTAAAAAGACAAAGACATGGGGTAAAGCTTCTTAATAAAATGAGGCTGAAATGAACCGCAAATACTAATCTGTAAAACATAAATGAACAAAAGAAAACTTCTGAAAGGTGTGCCATGGAAAATAGTATCAGATGGCCGTATGAACTACCAACGTCGGTGTCAATTGTGAAATCCTCTAAGCCAAGAGCCACTCCAGCAAGCCTCTTATGGAGGAGCCATGCGTGCGAGTGTCTTATGGCGGATTCATGCGTGCGAGTCCCTTATGGCAGGAGCAAGTATCAGATGACCGTGCGAACTGCGAAATGATGATGCCAGTTGGGATGTCCTATTAGCGAATACCCACTCGTGCGAGCCTCTTATGGCGGAAAAAGTATCTGATGGCCGTGCGAACTACAAGTGTCGGTGCCAATCGTGAGGTCCTATAAGCAAAGAGCCACCCGTGCGAGCCTCTTATGACTTTTTATTTTAATAAACCACTTATGCAGCACCAGAATACCTTGGAGACTCGCATAACCATGACCCCCTCCAACAACAAACCTGGGACACTAACCAGCCTACAACCATGTTGTACCCCTAACAAACAGAACATGAAAAACGGTCATGGGGCCCCTGGAGCCATGACGCCAGATCAGTAATAGGGCCCCCGAAGCCAGAGGCCGAAGCAGTCATAGGGCCCCCGAAGCCGAGAGACTTATCTGGATGACGTTGCTGTGACGATAAGTAATTAAAACATAATCCGGACCTGATGGGATATGCAGCGGCTTGAATGATTGAATTGGCTAGAAGGGCCTAAGAAACATAACTGCCAACATCACAAATGAAGAATACTGATGGCACCAGTCCTCTCACCTGAATGTTCGCAATATGAAAATCGGCCTCAATGATCCAACGGAATCGCGGGGTGCATGGCTCCACAAGAATGCAACTGGTGAACAGAGAGTAAAGATGAGCCACACTCACCATCCGTAGAAGAAATGTCTCTTTATTAATTAAATCTTCAGGGCTTCGAAACCCAGGACAAAAAGTAGCTTGGGTGGGGGTAGAACTCACATGGATGCAAAAAACTGCTGTTTTTGCATCCATGTGAGTTCTACCCCACTCAAGCTACTCCTTCTTTTTGCTACACCCAAGCTACACCACAACATGTTCATACTAGGCTGAAACAAGATAAATAGTTAACCAGCTCTCCTGCTTTATATTGTAATCGAATCCACTGTAGTGCACGGACCATCAAGCAGAGACTTGTACATGTAGTAAGAAGGAAAAATCCAGCACTGACATCATCGAATGAAAAAGCCAATTACCTTTATTCAGTTGCATAAAATAAGCGACAGCTCTGCCTTGACACATGGAAAACACACACTCCCGGTCTACGCGTTTCAGACACACCTGTCCTTAATCATGACCTCACCAGCTTGGTTTCCAGCAAAGCATTTTAAAGTCCACTGCACCAATCACAGACCACCTCGAATGATGGTATTAACCCTCTTCAGGCACTTCCAAAATGCCCAGCTGGAAGCTGGTTGTATATCATTCAGTTACATGCATAATCTTCAATAAAAACCCTTTATATAAATGGGAGCATCGATTCACAATCAACATATATAGACTGACAATTGTTACAATGAATCAATACCACCATTTTCAAAGTAAATCCAGGTTCCAACATGCCGTCCCCTCTAGACAGAGAAAACGCATGGTGTGAATCCTTACATAACATAAAATCAATACAATATCTGTATATGGCACATGCTGTTCTTAATCTTGCTGTGGAAAAGCCTCCGCTCAAACACCTCCTGTCAATAGTAGTGCATGAACTCCCTTTTATAATTCAAACCTTTGGGATATCTCGTTTTGAGATTATAGATCCAAAAGGCCTCTCTTTGCAAAACCTTTCTCTTTATGTCCCCACCCCTTAGTGATGGAAAAATCCTCTCTAAACCATAAGCTTGAAAATGACAAACCTCTCGACTATGTATAGCAATAAAATGTTTCGCTGCCCCTGACACATTCATGTAAGATGGATTTTTGATGTAATTAAGATGTTCTAAGATCCGGTTCTTCAATTTTCTTGTAGTGCTGCCCACATATAACAAGTTACATTGTGTGCATTTTATGACATAAACCACATTACTGCTGTTGCAGTTAATATATGATTTAACGTCATACACCCTAACTTGTTCTGAGTCATAAAATTTTTTAACTGGAATAGTAAAATTACACATTTTACAGGGATGGCTTCCACAGCGACTAAAACCGGTATATTTAAGCCAAGTTTTAGTGTTTTCATTGGCATTTGTTGGTTGAAAAAAGGAAGGTGAGACGGTAGAAGATAAGGTGGATGATCGTCTGGGTACAACTCTAATACCACCCTTACAGATTTGATACATTGTTTCATTTTCGAACAGGATTGGTATACTGTCCTTAATGATGTTCTTAATATTTTCAAAGTGTTTACTGTAAGTGAGTACTACTGTAGGGAGAGCTGACTGTGTTTTTTGGTTATTCCTAATAGGACCACCAAATAGCAGATCTTCACGAGTTTTTTTTCCTAGCTATGTTGATGCCTCTAGCGATCATCCACCTTACATATCCTCTATCCTGTAGGCGTTTGGAGATGATATTAATTTCTCTCTCAAATGCTAGATCAGTGTTGCAATTCCTCCTTGCCCTAATAAATTCACCTACAGGAATAGATTTGATCGTACACAAGGGATGTTGGCTATTAGCCCTAAGAAGGGAGTTGCCTGATACCGGTTTTCTATACGTGGATGTTTCAATAACATCTCCCGCGGTACCCTTCAAAGTTAGATCCAGAAAATCAACTGTATCACTATTACTAGTGTAGGTGAAACGTAGATTGTAGTTATTATCATTCAAATATTGTATGAAGAGAGGTATGGCAGACACATCGCCTGACCATACTATAAGCAGGTCATCGATGTATCTGCCATACCACTCAATGGATCCAACAAAAGGGTTATGCTCGCTGAAGATGAATCTTTCCTCCCAGTATGATAAAACCAGATTGGCCAAAGAAGGGGAGAATTTGGCCCCCATTGAAACACCTTTCGTCTGTAAATAATATTGTCCATCAAAAACAAAATAATTGTGCTTCAATAGGTAGTCTGCAACCTCTAGAATGTAATTGATTTCTTCCTCTTGAAATCTACTATATTGATGCAGATGATATTCAAGGCTCAAAAGGGCTACGTCATGAGGTATCGAGGGATACAGTGAAACTACATCAGTGGATATCCATGCAAATCTTGCATCCCATTTTTTGCTATAAAAAGCCCTCAGTACGTCAGCCGTGTCCCTTAAGAACCCTGGAACTCGTTTGACTAGAGGTTGCAGAATACTATCAAGCCATTCTCCCAATCTTTCATTGAGGGAACCTATCCCGGACACGATAGGGCGTAATGGAGGTGGATTAAGCCCCTTATGTATTTTGGGCAGAGCATGTATTAGGGGAGTAATGGGTTTCACAACATTGAGATATACATATTGTTGTTGATCAAAGAATCCCAGACTAAGTCCTTTATTTAATATAATAATCAAAATATTTTGGAACTCAGTCAAGGGATCGCTGGTCAACTTAGTATATGTAGAAACCTCATCGAGTATTTTTAACATTCCCATCCTATAGTCCTCCCTGTTTAGAACTACAACTGCACCTCCTTTGTCTGCCATCCTGATTATGATATCATTATTATTGCCCAGTGATTGTATAGCATCCCTCTGTATCTTGCTGACATTATTTTTACTTTTTATTTTATCTCTACTTTCATATTGTTCAAGCAGACGCCTTTCCACAACATCCTGAAAAATCTCCATACCAGACGTCCGTGAGTTAATTGGATAGTAGTGTGGATTGCGTGTGACAAATTTGTCAATATTTGGTATATCACTCTCAACCACACCACTAGACTCACATTGTAGACCCTTTAAATTCATCAAAGAAATCTGTTCATCAAACATTAAATCAGAAAATTTTGTTCAAAATGTGAGCAAATTACCCGTTTGGAATCGCACATCGAGTCTCTAAACGGGCATATTGCAACACTGAGAGCCACTGACAATTTGCAAAAGAGTTTGCTGCTCACCGAGCAAGCAGTCTTTGGGGTAGATGTGGGGGAGGGTGGTAGCGAGGAGGCTGAGGAAAGTGAGGTAGCTAGCTGGGTGACAGTAAGAAAGCGGGGTAGAGGGAAGAGTGCCAGGGAGGCTAGCCCTGATCTGACACACCCCAACAAGTTTGCACGTTTGGCAGATGAGGGGGATGGCAGCTCAGGGACAGCACCGCTGCAGCCAGACACTTCCTCTGCCGGTCAGGGGAATGTCAGCTCCAGTAAGCAGGGGACCAGGAGAGCAGGGCAGGCCAGACAGGTGCTGGTAGTGGGAGACTCAATTATTAGGGGAACAGATAGGGCGATCTGTCACAAAGATCGTGATCGCCGAACAGTGTGCTGTCTTCCTGGCGCTAGAGTTCGACACATCGCAGATCGGGTTGACAGATTACTGGGAGGGGCTGGAGAAGATCCAGCGGTCATGGTCCATATCGGAACCAATGACAAAGTTAGAGGAAGGTGGAGCGTCCTTAAGAATGATTTCAGGGATTTAGGTCAAAAGCTTAGGGCAAGGACCTCAAAGGTAGTATTTTCCGAAATACTGCCTGTACCACGGGCCACACAAGAGAGGCAGCGGGAGATTAGAGAGGTTAACAAGTGGCTCAAGAACTGGTGTAGGAAGCAGGGTTTTGGGTTCATGGAGAACTGGGCCGACTTTGCTATCGGCTACAGGCTCTATCGTAGGGACGGGCTGCACCTCAATGGGGAAGGGGCAGCCGTGTTGGGGAGAAAGATGGCTAGAAGGTTGGAGGAGTGTTTAAACTAGGGACTGGGGGAGAGAAATTACATTATAGGAGGGGAAGATAGTGCAGATAGAGACCGGGGCAAGGTAGTGGGACTGGGGGAGAAATGGAAGGAGGGACTAGAAAAGTTCAGAAGGAAAGGTGTAGGGCAAAAATATGCATAAACCTCTCAAATGTATGTATACTAATGCCAGAAGCCTGACTAATAAAACTGGGGAACTGGAATTAGTGATGTGTGAGGAGGATTATGACATAGTGGGAATAACTGAGACATGGCTGGATGATAGCTATGACTGGGCAGTTAATGTACAAGGTTACAATCTGTTCAGAAAGGATCGTCAAAACCGGAGAGGGGAGGGGTCTGCCTTTACATAAAGTCCTCTCTAAAGCCCACACTCCGGGAAGACATCTGTGAGGGACACGAAAATGTGGAGTCATTGTGGGTGGAGATAAATGGAGCCAAAAACAATAATAAATTACTAATAGGAGTTTACTATAAACCACCTAATATACCAGAGTCCGCAGAAAATCTATTACTAAACGAGATAAACAAGGCGGCAAACCATAATCAGGTGGTTATTATGGGGACTTCAACTACCCAGATATAGACTGGGAAACTGAAACCTGTACATCCCATAAAGGAAACAGGTTCTTGGCAATAGCCAAAGACAATTACCTTTCCCAAATGGTTCAGGACCCAACTAGAGGGACGGCCATACTGGACTTAGTATTAACCAATAGACCTGATAGAACAACAGATGTGCAGGTCGGGGGACACCTGGGAAATAGTGACCATAAAGTAATAACCTTCCAATTATCCTTCAAACGAGAGTTTCTACAGGGAGGAACAAGAATACCGGACTTCAAAAAAGCAAAATTTAGCCAACTCAAGAGAGGCCATAGGCCCAATTAACTGGGACATAGTCCTCAAAAATAAAAATACAACCACAAAATGGGAGATTTTTAAAAGCATTGTAACATCAAATTGTGATCGATGCATACCTTATAGAAATAAAAGGCTAAGAAATAAGAAGAAACCAATGTGGATAAATAGAACCGTAAAAAGCAATAAATGACAAAAAGAAAGCATATAAATCACTAAAACAGGAGGGGAGCCAGGAAGCACTGATAAACTATAAGGAAAAAAATAGAATATGTAAAAACTAATAAAACTGCCAAACTAGAGACCGAGAGATTAATTGCCAAAGAGAGCAAAACTAACCCTAAAATGTTTTTCAATTATATAAATGGTAAAAAATATAAACCTGAAGGAGTCGGCCCTCTACATAGCAATGAGGGGGAGTTGCAGAAAGCGATGAGGATAAAGCCAAGCTATTAAATATTTTCTTCACCACTGTTTTCACTGAGGAAAATAAACTGTCAGATGAAATGCAAAATGTAAAAGTAAATTCCCTTTAAAAGTGCCCTGTCTGACCCAGGAAGAAGTACAGCAGCGACTTAAAAAGATTAAAATAGACAAATCGCCAGGACCGGATGGCATACACCCCGTATCCTAAGGGAATTAAGTGATGTCCTAGCCAGACCCTTATTTTTGATATTCACGGACTCCATACTGACAGGGAATGTTCCACCAGACTGGCGTATAGCAAATGTGGTGCCAATATTCAAAAAGGGTCCAAAAACAGAGCCTGGAAATTATAGGCCGGTAAGTTTAACATCTGTTGTGGGTAAACTGTTTGAAGGTTTTGTAAGAGATGCTATCTTGGAGTATCTCAATGAAAATAAGCAAATTACACCATATCAGCATGGCTTCATGAGGGATCGGTCATGTCAAACTAATTTAATCAGTTTCTATGAGGAGGTAAGTTCTAGACTTGACAGCGGCGAATCAATGGATGTCGATATCTGGACTTCTCCAAAGCATTTGACGCTGTACCACATAAAAGGTTAGTATATAAAATGAGAACACTTGGACTAGGAGAAAATATCTGTATGTGGGTAAGTAACTGGCTCAGTAATAGAAAACAGAGGGTGGTTATTAACGGTACACACTCAGATTGGGTCACGGTCACTAGTGGGGTACCTCAGGGTTCAGTATTGAGCCCTATTCTCTTCAATATATTTATTAATGATCTTGTAGAAGGCTTGCACAGTAATATATCAATTTTTGCAGATGACACTAAACTGTGTAAAGTAATTAACACTAAAGAGGACAGTTTTCTGCTACAGAGGGATCTGGATAGATTGGGGGCTTGGGCAGAGAAATGGCAGATGAGGTTTAACACTGACAAATGTAAAGTTATGCACATGGGAAGGAATAATGCAAGTCACCCGTACATACTAAATGGTAAAACACTCAGTAACACTGACATGGAAAAGGATCTAGGAATTTTAATAAATAACAAACTAAGCTGTAAAAACCAGTGTCAGGCAGCTGCTGCTAAGGCCAATAAGATAATGGGTTGCATCAAAGGGGCATAGATGCCCGTGATGAAAATATAGTCTTACCACTTTATAAATCACTAGTCAGACCACACATGGAGTACTGTGTACAGTTCTGGGCTCCCGTGAACAAGGCAGACATAGCAGAGCTAGAGAGGGTTCAGAGGAGGGCAACTAAAGTAATAACTGGAATGGGGCAACTACAGTACCTCGAAAGGGTATCAAAATTAGGGTTATTCACTCTAGAAAAAGACGACTGAGGGGAGATCTAATAACTATGTATAAATATATCAGGGGTCAGTACAAAGATCTCTCCCATCATCTATTTATCCCCAGGACTGTGACTGTGACGAGGGGACATCCTCTGCGTCTGGAGGAAAGAAGGTTTGTACACAAACATAGAAAAGGGTTCTTCACGGTAAGAGCAGTAAGACTATGGAACTCTCTGCCTGAGGAGGTGGTGATGGTGAGTACAATAAAGGAATTCAAGAGGGGCCTGGATGTATTTCTGGAGCGTAATAATATTTCAGGCTATAGCTACTAAAGATGGGTCGTTGATCCAGGGAGTTATTCTGACTGCCTGATTGGAGTCGGGAAGGAATTTTTTCCCCTTAAGTGGGGAAAATTGGCTCTACCTCACAGGGGTTTTTTGCCTTCCTCTGGATCAACTTGCAGGAAACAGGTCGAACTGGATGGACAAATGTCTTTTTTCGGCCTTATATACTATGTTACTATGTTACTATGTTAACAAACCTAGTCCGCTCCCGGGTTGCATTGGTGTCCTCTGACCCATAATAATGTTTTTTCACCGTGAGATCCCTCACAAATTTATTTAAATCACAAAGGGTCAGAAACACATCAAAGTCCCTGGATGGAGCAAAATTGAGTCCCAATTTAAGTATGTCTAATTCATTGACCGTAAGGACATAGTCTGACAGATTGACCATATCAAAAATCGCAGTTGTTATATTTGTCAGTTCCGATACCGCGTTTTCATTAGTTGCGGTTTTGCCGTGTTTACGGCCTCCTCGTCGTTTTTTGATTTTTTATTATTTGATTTTCTCTGTTTCCTATAATAGGACATTTTAGTATCAACATTAGTATTGGGATTGTCATTTTCAGTCGAATATTCCACTTGAGAAACTTCATGTGAATCAATAGAGTCCTGTGATATTTCAAAGTCCGTAGAATTGAAGCTTACATTTCCTTTTTTGGATTTTTTACCTTTCATGTTTTTCTTTAAGATGGATTTGGGGGTGGACGGCAAACCATCCCTTCTCCCCCATTCATATACTTGTTGGGTTTTATAATCATGTAGATCTCTTTGAAACTTATTTTGTTTAATTTTCATGATTTCTTCTTCACATTTGTGTATATAAGCATCAATTTTTTGTAGATTTTCTTCATAATCGGGTAGCGTGGAATATTTTTTTATTATTGATGACTTGGTTTCTTCAATTTCAGTTTGTAAGGTGGACATTTTCTCCTCCTCGTATTGTACTATTAGCGCCATTAGTTTCAAGGAGCAACTGCTCAATAAATCATTCCAGGAATCCACAAACGATTGATTGTAGTCTGTGGTAGGTATTTTTTTCAATCTCAGTCCTCGAGGTATCATCATTTTCTCCATATATTTGGTTAACGTAGCATGATCCCACCACAGTCTTATCTCCTGATTCAAAAGTTTTTCCAGACTTGACATTTTGATATTCATATCCAGAACACTCTGTGTATTTATGTCGTCTGTGGAAAAACTTGGTCCACTTTGAGTACGGCGTTCAGAAAAAACAGCATGTGCCATATCAGAAAATGGAGGGTTTCCACACAAGGCAAATCCGAGCACACGAGTGCTAATCAGGCTGCGCTAGCAACGTAGGTAAGGCTGAGCGTTAAATGAATAGCAGGGTGCACGGTATGGCTTCAATTCATACAAGATAAATAGTTAACCAGCTCTCCTGCTTTATATTGTAATCGAATCCACTGTAGTGCACGGACCATCAAGCAGAGACTTGTACATGTAGTAAGAAGGAAAAATCCAGCACTGACATCATCGAATGAAAAGCCACTACCTTTATTCAGCTGCATAAAATAAGCGACAGCTCTGCCTTGACACATGGAAAACACACACTCCCGGTCTACGCGTTTCAGACACACCTGTCCTTAATCATGACCTCACCAGCTTGGTTTCCAGCAAAGCATTTTAAAGTCCACTGCACCAATCACAGACCACCTCGAATGATGGTATTAACCCTCTTCAGGCACTTCCAAAATGCCCAGCTGGAAGCTGGTTGTATATCATTCAGTTACATTGTCGGGAATCGAACCTGTGACCAGTCATGTCCCAGGCGGTAGCTCTAGCCACTAGACTACCAGCCTTTCTGGACTTTTCCTCCTGCTGAACTCTTTCATCTATCTTGCTCCAGCCTACCCTTGTTCATCAGTCTTGATTCCGTGCACCTGTTACTTCCCTTTATAAGCCCAGCCTCTAGCACCAGACCTTTGCTGGTTATTGTGCCTCCAAGCCTGTAGCAAGCTTCCTCTCTGCTCCTCCACGACGACTGCTATTTACCTTTGTTGCCGACCCGGACCGTTTGACCTCGCTGAACTGCCGCCTGCATTGACCCTTTGCCTTCCACCGACCACGCCTCTGTCTACTCCTGCTGTTACCTCGCTGCCATCTCTACTGCCGACCCGGACTGATCGACTACGCTACCTGTCTCCTGCTTCTGTGGGCCTTTGCCACTGGACTCCAACCACCAGCCGGCTGTCCTCTGACTCAGGTGAGCCAAGGACCGTTACAGAATAACCAGCCATACCATGGAGTCCGCAATGGCCACTCTGCGCAAGCAGGTTACCGAACTGCAGGAATTCGGTACTACGTACCAGGAGGAATTTGCCCAGCTCCAAGGCGTTGTCCGAAGCCAACAGGCGGAGATTATTGAACTTCAGAGGCAACTCCTGGACGTCCGCAGCACGGCCGCAGATACTCGCATGCCACTTCCATCAAAATTCGGCGCGACAGACGCCAGTATCGAGGGTTTCTAAACCAATGCCGCATCTATTTTCAGATGTACCCGGGCCCCTTCATTACCGAGAGAAAGAAGGTGCTATTCATGGTTAATCTCCTGACGGATGAAGCACTAGCATGGGCATCACCATACGTGGAGACTAACAGTCAGCTCCTGGACGACTTAAACAACTTTATTGCCGCCATGAGCCAAGTCTTCGATGACCCCAACCGCTGTGCAACAGCTGAGGCGCGACTACATAGTTTACGGCAAGGGAGACGCTCCGTTGCTGAATACACCGCCGAATTTCGCCGCTGGGTCACGGACACCACCTGGAACCTAGCTGCACAGAGGAGCCAGTTCCGGCGAGGCCTGTCAGAATTAATAAAGATGAACTCGCCAGAGTTGAGGCCCCGGACAGTCTGGATGACTTCATTCAGTTATGCATCCGGATAGACCAAAGGCTGTCTGAGAGAAAGAAAGAACGACTCTGGTCCTTGGACCACAGGCCCACTTACTCCTTCTCCTCTACCGCCTAACGCGACCTCCAGCCAGCAACTGAACCTATGCAGGTCGACGCACTACGCAGGTCTCTATCCACAGCTGAGAAGGAGAGACGGCTGGCCGAAAACCTCTGCCTCTACTGTGGGGAGCCGGGTCATTTGCCATTAGATGTCCCAATAAGATCCGAAAGACTATTGCCGTCACAGAGCTAAAGGAGCAACCACTGACTCCAGCCCCACCAGCAGCCCTTGAAAATAACAACACGGCAGCTCATGGATCCCATTTCATCATCCCCATCCTCATCGACATTGAGGGGCAACAACTCTCCTGTTCAGCGATGTTAGACTCCGGGGCAGGAGGCAACTTCATGGATCTAACCTTCGCTCGTGAACAGAATATTCCATTGACAGTCAAGGCAGCTCCCGTTGACCTGGAAACCGTTGACGGATCCCGCTCTCCTCAGGGCCGGCTACTCACGAGACCATTGAACTACAGCTCCTCATAGAACCCAATCACTGTGAAAGATCCACTTCTCTCTGATCACTTCTCCAAAGTTCCGGTGATCCTGGGCATTCCATGGTTGGCCACCCACAGCCCCTCGGTGGATTGGGAAACCCGCTGCTTACGGTTTCCGTCCGCGTTCTGTTCAGCTCAATTGCTCCCACAAAGCCGTCCTTCCATCCGAAGACACGACTATCTCTGAAGTATCCGTCAGGAATCTACTACCCCCTCAATATCGTGAGTTCCAAGATGTCTGCGACAAGAAAAACGCAGACAAGCTGCCGCCACACCGACCCTACGACTGCCCAATAGAACTGTTGCCCGGGGCGAAATACCCTTTGGCAGTATCTATTCCCTCTCAGAGCCTGAACTCAAGGCTCTGAAAGAATACCTGGACGAGGACCTAAAGAAAGGGTTCATCCGGCCCTCTACCTCCCCAGCAGGAGCCCCCTTTTTCTTTGTGGAGAAAAAGACTCATCCTTGCGTCCCTGCATTGACTACAGGAAGCTAAACGATATAACCGTTAAGAACCGGTACCCGCTCCCGCTGATTTCTGAACTCCTCGAGAGACTCCGGGTAGCGAAAATCTTCACCAAACTTGACCTTCGAGGGGCCTACAACCTTGTCGAATCCGCCCTGGGGACGAATGGAAGACCGCCTTCCGGACACGTTATGGTCACTTCGAGTACCTGGTCATGCCTTTCGGACTTTGTAATGCTCCCGCCACCTTCCAGCACTTCATTAATGATGTCCTCAGGGACATGCTGGATTTGTTTGTAGTCGTTTACCTGGACGACATCTTGATCTTCTCAGAAGACCTCGAACAGCACCGCGAACATGTCCGCAGGAGTATTGCAGAGACTCCGCCAGAACTCTCTCTATATCAAACTCGAGAAATGTGAGTTTGGGCGAACCACCACTCAGTTCCTCGGGTACATCATCTCCCCAGAGGGCCTAAGTATGGACCCAGGGAAGGTCAAGCCGTGTTGGACTGGCCCATTCCAAGAAACGTGAAGGAGGTACAAAGATTTATTGGCTTCGCCAACTTCTATCGGAAGTTTATCCGGGACTTCTCAAGGTCATTGCACCGATCACCCAACTCACCAAAAGGCAGTCCCCTTCTCCTGGACACCCGAGGCCCAGGAGGCCTTCACGAAAGTGAAACTCCTCTTCACTTCTGCTCCAATCCTAGTCCACCCGAACCCCGAGTTGCCTTTTACTATCGAAGTGGATGCATCTGACTCCGCGGTAGGGGCAGTTCTGTCACAACGGACAGGGAGAAGATGCTACTACACCCGTGTGCATATTTCTCTCGCCAGATGTCCCCCTCCGAGAAGAACTACGACATCGGGAACAAAGAACTATTGGCGATCAAGGAAGCCTTCTCCGAGTGGAGACACCTGCTAGAGGAGCTGCCAACCCCATAATCGTACTAACTGACCACAAAAACCTCGAGTTCATCCGCAGCGCTAAGAGACTCACAGCCAGACAGGCCAGATGGAGCCTATTCTTTTCCCGCTTCAACTTTCTCATCACCTATCGCCCCGGATCAAAAAACGGCAAGGCTGACGCCCTCTCTAGAATGTTTTCGGAGCCCTCACAGAGTAATAAGGGCCAATACAACATCCTATCCGAGAAAAGTGTTGTGGGGGCCACCTACTCTAAAGAACTCCTAGTCACAATCAAAGAAGGATACGAAAATGACCCCTTCCTCGCCCACCCCACAAGGAATGTCAGCCTCACGTTTAAAAATGGTCATTGGTTTCATCAGGACCTACAACTTTATGTACCAGAAATTGCACGACTCGAAGTGCTCAAACTTAACCATGACTCCAAGCTGGCCGGCCATCTGGGCACAAGAAAGACCCAGGAGCTTCTCTCCCGCTCCTTCTGGTGGCCAACATACAGGGAGGACACCAAGAAGTACATCTCCTCGTGCACGGTCTGTGCCCGCAATAAGACTCCTCGTTCCTCTCCCGTGGGTCTGTTACAACCCCTCCCAATTCCCTCCCGCCCCTGGGGCTCGATCTCCATGGACTTTGTGGTAGACCTTCCTCCTTCAAAAGGGATGAACACCATTCTGGTCGTGGTCGACCGCCTCACCAAAATGGCCCATTTCATCCCCTACAAGGGCCTACCCACGGCCAAACAGACGGCTGATCTTGTCCTCAAAGAGGTCTTCAGGCTGCATGGGATTCCGGACGACGTGGTCTCAGACCGAGGCGTACAATTTACCTCCAAGTTCTGGAAGGACTTCTGCCTGGCGCTCGGGGTTAAAGTGAACCTTTCCTCCGCTTTCCACCCTCAGTCAAACGGGCAGACGGAGAGAACTAACCAGACCTTAGAGCAGTACCTACGCTGTTTCAGCTCCCACCTGCAGGATGACTGGCTTGACCATCTCTCCACAGCCGAGTTCGCCTACAACAATGCTGAGCACAGCTCAACCAAGCACAGCCCTTTCTTTGCTAACACAGGCTCGCACCCCGTGTTCATTCCCCACCTGCCCGTCGCCTCCACCCTCCCAGCAGTGGCCGAGCGCCTAACAACCCTACAGGAGGCACAAAAGGACATAATGGACAACCTCCAGCTCGCCCAGAGGCGCTTTAAACAGGGAGCAGACAGACGCCGCAAACCCACCCCGGGCTTCCATGTAGGAGACAAGGTATGGCTGTCCACCAGGAACCTCAGACTGAAGGTCCCCTCCAAAAAGTTAGCCCCAAAATACATGGGTCCGTTCCAGGTCACCGCACAAATTAACGAGGTCACGTTCCGGCTTGACCTTCCAGATTCCATTAGGGTGCACCCTGTCTTCCATTGCTCCCTCCTCAAGCCATACGTGGAGAATACCTTCACTGGCCGCCACTCGCCCCTCCACCACCCGTGAGGGTACAAGGTGAGGAAGAGTTCATTGTCGAGAAGATCCTCGACTCCAGGATCCACCGAGGAAAATTGCAATATCTAATTGGGTGGGAGGGCTACCCTCCCGAGGATAACTCCTGGGAGCCTGAAGAAAACGTCCACGCCCCAGACTGGTAAAGAGTTTCACCAACAGCACCCCGGTAAGCCTGCCCCCATGGTGCCCGGAGGTCACCTTGGAAGGGGGAGTACTGTCGGGAATCGAACCTGTGACCAGTCATGTCCCAGGCGGTAGCTCTAGCCACTAGACTACCAGCCTTTCTGGACTTTTCCTCCTGCTGAACTCTTTCATCTATCTTGCTCCAGCCTACCCTTGTTCATCAGTCTTGATTCCGTGCACCTGTTACTTCCCTTTATAAGCCCAGCCTCTAGCACCAGACCTTTGCTGGTTATTGTGCCTCCAAGCCTGTAGCAAGCTTCCTCTCTGCTCCTCCACGACGACTGCTATTTACCTTTGTTGCCGACGCGGACCGTTTGACCTCGCTGAACTGCCGCCTGCATTGACCCTTTGCCTTCCACCGACCACGCCTCTGTCTACTCCTGCTGTTACCTCGCTGCCATCTCTACTGCCGACCCGGACTGATCGACTACGCTACCTGTCTCCTGCTTCTGTGGGCCTTTGCCACTGGACTCCAACCACCAGCCGGCTGTCCTCTGACTCAGGTGAGCCAAGGACCGTTACATACATGCATGATCTTCAATAAAAACCCTTTATATAAATGGGAGCATCGATTCACAATCAACATATATAGACTGACAATTGTTACAATGAATCAATGCCACCATTTCCAAAGTAAATCCAGGTTCCAACATGCCGTCCCCTCTAGACAGAAAGAGAAACGCATGGTGTGAATCCCTTACATAACATAAAATCAATCACAATATCTGTATATGGCACATGCTGTTCTTAATCTTGCTGTGGAAAAGCCTCCGCTCAAACACCTCCTGTCAATAGTAGTGCATGAACTCCCTTTTTATAAATCAAACCTTTGCAGGATATCTCACATTGGTGCAGTGGACTTTAAAAAATGCTGCACCAGGAGACCAAGCTGGTGAGGTGCATGATTAAGGACAGGTGCGTCACGAAACGCCTAGGCTGAAGCAAGCCTAGTATGAGCATGTTCCCGTGACGCCGCAGGCAGCGGATGTAAACACAGCTTTTTTTCACTGTGAGCAGAGCAAACATGGTATACCAGTCGACGCATGCGCGGCAGCTCTGGTTGTGACTGCTGGAGCAAGGTGTGAACACCAGTGTGATGCGTCCAGGGAATAAAAATGGAGTAACAGTAGCAGCTATACAACATGTATTAACAGTCGTGTGATACTGGTCCGGATGTCGGCTGGGTAGCGGAATGTGATATAAAAGCCAACAGGTGAACGCAGCTTGAATGTGATTAACGGGTGAAGAATGATTAACAATAGCAGACATGTGGACACAGCTCAGGTGAGCAGGGAGTAAAACATGGTCTGGGGGAATGAGCAGAGTAGGAAAGTGCTGACACAGTAAGGCGACGTTGCCCGATTCTGCATCTGAGGCGTATGGCAGCATGGTGCCCAGTAGTAGGCATAGAAGCATAAGACATGAAATGAAAGCCGAAGGTGTCAATGCCGCTCAGGATAACAGCAGAGCATACAAAGTGTGGCAGGGTTTTTAAGTACATGAGCATTGAAATACATGAAGTTGATGGTGGTAGCGGGGGGAGGAGACACATGGTAGGAACAGCTACAGCAAGAGGCCTAAACAATAACAGCTGCGTCCGATCTCCAAACATAACGTCACGTGCAGCCCAGGTAACTCTGCCTTACAGCCAAAGCCGGCTGAAGTATAGGAGACTAACTCTATTAACAAACAAACAAAGTTGAA
>CM065591.1:114790643-114882762 GCA_033119425.1 Bufotes viridis
CAATGATGTTCTTTTGACAGGACCAGACCTCAATAACACACTTCTCGGTGTCCTCGTTAGATTCCGCAAAGAATCCATTGCTATAGTTGCAGGCATACAACAAATGTTCCATTGTTTCCTAGTTAAAGAAGAACACAGGAACTTCTTGAAATTCTTGTGGTTCAAAGACAATGACCCTACCCAAGACATCATAGAATATCGCATGAAAGTGCATGTTTTTGTCAACAGGCCATCTTCTGCAGTCGCTATTTATGGACTCAGACTTTCTGCCCAAGAAGGTGAAAAAGACTATGGAAAAGACGTTAAGAAGTTTGTTGAAAGAGACTTCTATGTAGATGATGGCTTAAAGTCACTTCCCTCGCCAGAGGCTGCAGTTAGTCTACTGAAAAAGACTCAAAGTATGCTTTCCTGTTCAGAACTCACACTGCATAAGATAGCTTCAAACAGCAAAGTTGCTATGGAGGAGTTTCCTACTCAAGATCATGCCAGTGATTTGAAAGATCTAGACTTGGCAACAGACCCATTACCCATGCAGTGCAGCCTAGGGCTCAGCTTGGACCTCAAGTCTGACACCTTTACTTTTCAGGTCGACCAAGAACAGAAACCCTTCACACAACGTGGATTCCTATCCACCATTAACAGTCTATACGATCAACTTGGATTTGCAGCTCCTGTGATCATCCAAGGTAAGACTCTGCTCAGAGTTAACCACAGATTGATGTGATTGAGATTTGCCACTTCCTTCAGAGAAAGAGGCACTATGGGTAACATGGAGAGACTCTCTAAAGCAGGGGTGCACAACCTGCGGCCCGGGGGCCACATGCGGCCCTCGATACCATTCTGTGCGGCCCCCAAACATCTGGTTAAAGACATGAAGGTCTAGGTCTTATGGCTTCTTACATGTATCTTTCATGCATTCTCCTATTAGATGGGAGTCCTAGAACTGTAACTAGATATTTATAGTATATACTGTATGTTAAATATGCCAAAAATACAGTATTTCAGTTGGTAATACCCCTTTAAGTTTTATTTTCGGCCCTTGGAATTGGTTCAGGCTGACAATGTGGCCCCCAACCAGAAAAGGTTGTGCACCCTTGCTCTAAAGGCATTATCTAACATGCCTATACATAGGCCATATGCCCACTTCTCTTCTGCTGAGGTTCAGTTCAGGCAGCTGTGCGTATTTTGAGATGTCTCAGTAAAAGCAATTGCTGCAGTCCTTAAAACTATAGACATTAAAGGCCATGTCCAAATTGGCTTTACAATGGGCCAAGCAAAGCTGGCACCAAGTCCTGAGCTTACCATACCAAGACTGGAACTTTGTGCTGCTGTTCTGGCAGTAGAATTAGCAGGCCTTATTGTATCTGAAATAGATGTAAACCTTGATAGCACAGTGTTTCATACAGACAGCAAAGTAGTGTTGGGCTACATTTACAATCAGACTAGGAGATGTTATGTCTATGTTCATAACAGAGTTCAAAGAATCAGGAGGTCTACACAGCCTACCCAGTGGCGCTATGTACCAACTGACCTCAAATTTTTATCCCCCTTAAGTGGGGAAAATTGGCTTCTACCTCACAGTGTTTTTTTGCCTTCCTCTGGATCAACTTGCAGGATGACATGCCGAACTGGATAGACACATTTTTTTTTCGGCCTTATATACCATGTTACCATGTTACTATGACCTACTGTAGCAGCAGCAGCAGTGAGGAGGCTCTGAGGTCCTTCCTCTGAAGAGTTCCTTCTTCATAATCTTCATTTAAAGAAATAAGGACTTCTGGGAGCCACTTCGTGGACTGGACTTGACGGGTGAGGACTTGATGGCCTTTTATTGTTGTTGTTGCCCCTGTTGTGTCTTCACCCAGATAGCCATGTTAGTTAGGACGCCCCCCCCCCAACCGTCAACTCCCCCCACTTGCAAACTACCTCCAAGTTGCGTACGGCGTACGCACAATTTCCTTTTTCCCCCCTTCTCAGGTCGAGAGCCCCCTTTGCCAAAAGGGTTCTCAGTACCTTTGCTCTTTCATGCCCACGTGGATTACAAATATTCCATTACTACCTCATATGGATTTCAAATAATGACAACATTTCCCATGGATGACAAAGGACTCTTTTGCAATTTTGTTCCAGTTTGGTGCAATGGATCTTCAAGCAATAAAGAAGAACTCTAATGTGAAGTTATTGCATTGTTTTGTTGTGCTATTTAATTGCAGTATATATTTGCCTTATATATTTGCACTATTTTTACACTATCCTTTTCTAGTTTCAGCAATGTTAAAGTATTGTGCCCATTGTGTGTATTTATTTACTGGTGCCGCAATGTGATTATATGCACTTTTGTATGGATTTTGTACTTAATCTAGTTAGCCAGATAGCCAGCTCATTATGGAATGCCTCTGAGGATGTTTAATACTAATGGTTCTTATGTTACCTTGCATTAGCTAGATAGCCTAGGTATTATATTGTATTGTATATTTGCTACACAGGGGAACAAAGTAGTAAGTCACAAGCAGATCTAACATTGTCAAGGGTAACCCCGCTGCTAATATGTGTGTTGGAGGGATTAGTCCTCCTGGAAAGATAGGAGAACACCGCTTCCTCCTCCTAATTTGTGTATGTTCTAAGGCCTTGTGCATTGCCAAGGAAAGTTTTGTATCTCCCTGTTCAGACACCAAGGTGATGAAGCGTAAAGCATAATAAGACCTTGGTGCTAGGACAGGAAACAAGGATTAAGCCACCCATCTATTTGCGGTCATCTCATAGCATTGTGGAGGGAATATACAGTATTACCTGACACCCCCATGCTTCCAATAGTACTAGAGCTCGGTATTCACAATTTGGGAGTATTTGAGCGCTTTGTGCAGTATTTTTGTGGTCCTCCGCAAGGGAAAACCAGGGTTAGACACCCTACTCATACAGGCAGGAATCTATTGGTAGCTGTGTCTATGTCTATATATGCACGTAATGGTCCGCATTCTCATGCAGCACTTTATCTTTCCTTGGGTACCCTTAGAGCACAAACTACATGACAAAATAATGTAGTCTTAAGAGGCAGGAAATACTCAACCCCATATGCATATGTGATTGAGCATTTCATGCCTCTTAAGACCTTGTTATTTTGTCCTGTAATTTGTATATGTATGCCTGGAGGTGTATGAACTCCAAATTTGAATGTGTCTTGATTTTCATCCATAGGAAACATGTAGGTGCACCTGTGAGACCTGCATCATATTATTCAGCCATGGGTGGGACTCACAGCCTCCTCCCTCCTCCCATCGTATGTGTGGTTTCACACTGGAGGCAACTGGGACCTGTTTGCTGTGAGTCGGATCTTAGGCTCCTTTAATTCGCCCACTGGCCCCTGGTACTGCCCATACGGCACAGGTAGGTTAGCGGTAGGTCCCGTGCCACTTGAAATACCTTGACAGGGTGCGCGGGCTCCAGTATGTCCTTAATACAAGGATATATTGACTAAAGTCTCATTTTAACACAAGTGTGAGGATTTAGTCAGATTTTGTTGCTTGCATCCACCACAATAGTGCACCTATTCTTTTAAATGTTTATTTTATATAGTAAATTACATCCACACATTTTGCTATCTGGTGTTGGATGTCTTTATGGTACTTGTGGTCCGCTGCGGGCATCCTCCATTGCATGCATTTTTTGCTGGGGATCGCCATTAGCAACGGACTACATGTGCAGGATTCCCCCACCCCGCCGGGTATAGATGCACAACTGCATATGGGGTTGAGCATTTCCTGCCTCTTAAGACCACATCATTTTGTCATGTAGTTTGTATATGTATGCCTAGAGGTTTATAAACTCCAAATTTGAATGTGCCTTGATTTTCATCCATAGGCAACATTTAGGTGCACCTGTGAGGCCTGCATTATATTAGTCAGCCATGGGCAGAACTTACATCCTTCTCCCTCCTCCCACTATATGTGTGGTTGCACACTGGAGGCAACTGGGAGCTGTTTGCTGTGAGTCGGACATTACACTACTGTAATTTGCTCACTGGCCCCTGGCACCGCCTATACGGCACAGGTAGGTTAGCGTTACATCCCGTGCCACTTGAGATACCTTGAATAATATAGCTGGTCGCCACTCGTCCATTTGAGAATGCTGCTACGGGAACGAGCAACCTCCACTTGTAAAATAAAAATAAATCCTGGCAGTTGTATCGTCTTCAATATATCTGTTTAATTTCATCCAAATTATAATGTCTCAACAACTAAGATGCGTTTCGGCGATATGTTCATGAAGGCATATCGCCGAAACTTTCCTGGCTGTTGGGATATTTCACTTTGGATGAAATAAAACAGATATATTGAAAAAGAAGATACGACTGCCGGGATTCTCTTGAGATACCTTGACGGGGTGTGCGGGCTCTGGTATATCCTTAATACAAGTATATATTGGCTAAAGTCTCATCTTAACACCAGTGTGAGGGTTTAGTCAGATTTTGTTGATTGCATCCACCACAGTAGTGCACCTATTGTTGTAAATTTTTATTACCCTTAAAAGAACATTCTAAGCACAAGCCGAGAATCGCTTGATTTTAAGTAAGGGGAAATGTAACGCCCCAGAGTGGCATTACCACTTCTGCACCCTGCTACTGTTTCTAATGGGCTAATATCATGTCATCTGTGTATTTACTGCAGGTACTTCACAATATGCATTCCTATATTTGAAACTGTTATGTTTAAATGTGATGTGCCTGGTTCACTAGTAGGTGGCAGCAAACTTGGCAGTGCTACATTTACAGATAGTTGAAATTCTCCTCCATTCTAACACCGCCCTCTGTGGTGTGGTAGGCGTGTCCCACTTGCTGCAGGAAGTGTGGAGTTCTAGTTGGATTGAGTTCCAGATTGCCCCCTGCCAGGGGAGGTTGTGCAGGAGCACGTCCCTGCTGGACGTGACTTGTCTAAGTCAGATAGAGCTCCTTCAGATCTGCTGGAT
This sequence comes from Bufotes viridis, assembly GCA_033119425.1. Taxonomy (NCBI): domain Eukaryota; kingdom Metazoa; phylum Chordata; class Amphibia; order Anura; family Bufonidae; genus Bufotes; species Bufotes viridis. The sequence goes on from CM065591.1 coordinate 114,795,606, forward strand.
ATAGAGGCCACAGCTTGAAGCCTCAAAAGCAAGGAGGAGTTTTTCCTGGACAAATCTAGAGACAGACTACAGAGAGAAGTTGCAGCATCCAGAGGAAGCTAAATTATACAGCTACCCTGTCAGTACAGCAGAGCCAGAAAACAACATATGTAGCAGGGTTGAGTTTGTTTGCCTGCCAGAGTGGAAGCTCTGGACCAAAATAGAGTCTGTAAATCGTTTGGATAAACGTTTATACAAAGTAAAGCTGCTATTGAACTTCATCACAAAGTCTGGACTCAATTTATTCTTCATCCCCAAGTTTAACTTATCCCCTTTTTCTGCCTTATAGCCAACGCCTGGGGTCCAGTGTATCCAGTTAGGAGAACCGTTACTCAACATTACACCAAGGGACATTTTAGACCACCCTATACCACTCGGCCATTCCTACACCTGGATACCATCCACGAATCAATTTAACCTGAAATAGTGTAAAAAACTAAAATTTCGAAGATCTTAAAGATCTTGCACAAAATCACGCGTGCGGTTAAATATGACATCACGATGTCGGCCAGAGTGATGACATCATCTCGGGCCGCGCAAGATCTTGCTTCAGATCTTCAAGCAAGATGGCGGCGGCAGGCCCGTCACGAGCAAATGGATCAGGTAAGTGGGATTTATTTTTTTATTTTACACTCTGTTATTTATATCAGATGCTGCAATGTATAACCCAACAGTTACAAAAAAATGCGCATTGTAAAAAGAATTTGAAGTAATTTGTCACGAAGATAATGTTTTTGTAAAATTCGGCAAAGCAGCCGAATAAAATTTTCCAATAATTCGCTCATCTCAGTAAACATTTATTATATGAACCAGATTATAAGTAACCTGGAGTAACCTTCCTCTGGTATATTCACTATTCAGCCGCTAAGTCTCAGATGCTCTGCTTGCAAGACAGGGAACTGATAATTATAGGTTTGGTCCCTACACATACAAAGTGGATTTGGTCCCTCATAAGATAAACATTTTTTTTTTACTATTTAATTTATATATACTGTATATATATATATATATATATATATATATATATATATATATCCCACAATTAGAGATGATGAGCGGATTTTTTAAAAATTCAATTTGGCAGGTTCGCCGGATTTTCCGGGAAAATTTGCTTCAATCCCAATCTATCTACGCCGAATTGTGTTAAAAAACGGCTATTTCCGAGCTGCAGAGAGCCTTTATAAAGATGTAGAACACTGTGCTTTGCAGTAACACACATAGGGAGTCTGCTGTGGTAGTGAAATAATACTGTGAGTCAGTATGACATGCAGATGACAGGGGTTGCTCTTAGAATCACTGAATACTTCACTTATTTGGGCAGTCACGGGGCAAAAACTGATCAAATAACTCAAGCATCAACTCAGCCATACAGGTTAGCGTCATGAAGGAGCGCAGTCCTATTACATCCTCGTCAGCTGATTCCTCATAGTTGTCTACATAACCTGTTTGTATTAAACGCTTATACAAGTAGAGCCCCTCTAACAGAGTGGAGAGGGTGTCAGCAGTAAGCTTGTGTTGACGTCACTGATTATTTTGCCCTTCCTCTGATCCGTCAGAACAATAACCTACAAAAAACGGATCCTGTCTGTGGAGCACTGGGCACTACACTCGGTCAAAATTTGCTCAATAATCCATCAGTATTGCTAATGCCCCCAAAAACCATGAGTGGATCCAAAACAAAGATGACACGTGAATGGAATATTTGCATGTCTTCTGTGTTTTTTACCCACTCCTGCTTTTGGCTACCAAATCATAAACCAATTCTAATGGGACCATACAGGCCTTACAGCTGCTACACAGACAGGATCCTTTGTGTGTCTCAATTTTTCTTGCTTCTGACAGGTCAGAAGAAAGGTCAAATAAATGATAATGTCAGCCAGGCCGAAAGCCAAAATAGTGGGCCAGTCATGTAGTGGGGAGGGTGGGAACAGCATGAGTAGGCCACAGAGTGGCCCAATGACAGGGTATGGGATTGGAATCAGTATGAGGAGACCAAAGAGCGGCACAATGACCGAGACTGGAGGCGGCCGCAGCAGCATCAGTTGGAGGCCAAAAAGTGGCACAATGACCTAGTGTGGAGGTGGCAGCAGCATGAGGAAGCCACAGAATGGCACAATGGCAGAGTATGGAGGTGGCAGCAGAATAAGAAGGCCATAGAGTGGCACAATGACAGAGTGTGGAGGTGGTAGCTGCATGAGGAAGCCACAGAATGGTACAATGAAAAAGTCTGGAGGTGGCAGCAGCACCAGTAGGCCACAGAGAGGCACAATGACAGAGTGTGGAGGTGGCAGCAGCAGCAGCATCAGGAGATGGCCTCGTAGTGGCACAATTACCAAGTGTGGAGATGGAAGCAGCATGAGGAGACCACAGAGCGGCACAATGCCAGAGTGTGGAGGTGGCAGAAGAATCAGGAAGCCACAGAATGGCACATTGGCCAAGTCTGGAGGTGGCAGTAGTAACATAGTATATAAGAGCGAAAAAAGACATTTGTCCATCCAGTTCGGCCTGTTTCCTACAAGTTGATCCAGAGGAAGGCAAAAAACCCCTATGAGGCAGAAGCCAATTTTCCCCACTTAAGGGGAAAAAAATTCCTTCCCGACTCCAATCAGGCAATCAGAATAACTCCCTGGATCAACGACCCCTCTCTAGTAGCTGTAGCCTGTAATATTATTACACTCTAGAAATACATCCAGGCCCCTCTTGAATTCTTTTTATTGTACTCACCATCACCACCTCCTCAGGCAGAGAGTTCCATAGTTTCACTGCTCTTACAGTGAAGAATCCTTTTCTATGTTTGTGTACAAACCTTTTTTCCTCCAGACACAGAGGATGTCCCCTCGTCACAGTCACAGCCCTGGGGATAAATAGATGATGAGAGAGATCTCTGTACTGACCCCTGATATATTTATACATAGTTATTAGATCTCCCCTCAGTAGTCTTTTTTCTAAAGTGAATAACCCTAATTTTGATAACCTTTCAGGGTACTGTAGAGCCCTCATTCCAGTTATTACTTTAGTTGCCCTCCTCTGAACCCTCTCCAGCTCTGCTATGTCTGTCTTGTTCACAGGAGCACAGAACTGTACACAGTACTCCATGTGTGGTCTGACTAGTGATTTGTAAAGTGGTAGGACTATGTTCTCATCACGGGCATCTATGCCCCTTTTGATGCAACCTGACACTGGTTTTTGCAGCTTAATTTGCTGTTTATTAAAATTCCTAGATATTTTTCCAAGCAGCATCAGGAGACCACAAAATGGCAAGGTGACATAGTGTGGAGATGGCAGCAGCAGCAGCATCAGGAGACCACAAAATGGCAAGGTGACATAGTGTGGAGATGGCAGCAGCAGCAGCATCAGGAGACCACAAAATGGCAAGGTGACATAGTGTGGAGATGGCAGCAGCAGCATCAGGATACCACAGCGTGGCAAGGTGACATAGTGGGAGATGGCAGCATCAGGATACCACAGCGTGGCAAGGTGACATAGTGTGGAGATGGCAGCAGCAGCAGCATCAGGAGACCACAAAATGGCAAGGTGACATAGTGTGGAGATGGCAGCAGCAGCATCAGGAGACCACAAAATGGCAAGGTGACATAGTGTGGAGATGGCAGTCAGGATACCACAGCGTGGCAAGGTGACATAGTGTGGAGATGGCAGCAGCAGCATCAGGATACCACAGCGTGGCAAGGTGACATAGTGTGGAGATGGCAGCAGCAGCATCAGGATACCACAGATTGGCAAGGTGACATAGTGTAGAGATGGCAGCAGCAGCAGCATCAGGAGACCACAAAATGGCAAGGTGACATAGTGTGGAGATGGCAGCAGCAGCATCAGGAGAACACAAAATGTCAAGGTGACATAGTGTAGAGATGGCAGCAGCAGGAGACCACAAAATGGCAAGATGACATAGTGTTTAGATGGCGGTTGCAACAGCAGCATCAGGATACCACAGCGTGGCAAGGTGACATAGTGGGGAGATGGCAGCAGCAGCATCAGGATAACACAGAGAAGCAAGGTGACATAGTGTGGAAATGGAAGAAGCAGCATCAGGAGACCACAAAATGGCAAGGTGACATAGTGTGGAGATGGCAGCAGTAGCAGCAGCAGCATCAGGATACCACAGAGTGGCGAGGTGACACAGTGTGGAGATGACGGAAGCAGCAGCAGCAGGATACCACAGAGTCACCTGGTGGCAGAGTGGGGTAGTGGGTGGCAATACCAGTACCCGCTGACGAAGGTGGGTAAAAGAAGGAGCATTTGGCAGAAGATGTGTGGCATCAGGCAGGTGGCAGCATCAGAGTAGAAGCTGAGACAGGAAGCCAGAAGAAACCGTTATTTTTTTCTTTCAGGGATTGGGTAAGGGGGCATGGATGATCTAATCAGATACATCAGGAATTGGTGGGTGGTAATCCTGGCTGACATACACCTGATTCATCTTGACAAATAGTGTTGAGCGCGAATATTCGAGAAGCAAATTTTTATCACGAAAATCGTCACTTCGCTATTTGGTGAATATTTATGAATATTGTTCTATATATTCGAAATCATAAATATTCTGATTTTTTAACACAGTACACATCACAATACACAATAGCGTGACATGCCGATAATCTTATTGCAATAAAAAAATCACGTTACGAATATTCTGACAGTGAGTGGAGCGTGAATAATCGTAACAGGATTTTTTATTGCGATGTGAATATCGCACTTCACTGATCCCTCCCTTCGTAGTTTGAAAACTGCACCACGCTCCTTTCTCGCATGCGCATGCGATTATTCCATTGCGATTATCGCAATTAATGTTAGTAATTGGGTATAGCGAATTTGCGAATATTTGAGAAAATTCGCCCATATATTTGTCAAATATCGAGAAATCAAATATTGAATATAGCCAATGTCACTCATCACTATTGACAAGGGTCAGTCTCTCCACATTTTGGGTGGACAGACGAGTTCTCCTTGGGGTCACTGTGGCCTCTGCCGCACTAAACACCCGTTCTGATGCCACAATACTGTCCGGGCAGGACAGCTTTTCCAGGGCAAACTCGGCCAGTTGCGGGCACAAATCCAGTTTGGTTGCCAAGTAGTCCAGTGGATCTTCAATGTGGGATGGCAGGGTTCCATGATTCCGATTTTCAATTGTAATGGAGAAAGCCAGGATTCGATTTCTTGATGAATCATACGGAGCAGTTCCTCCCCTGTGTGACTCCGTTTGTCCAGTGAAACGAGGTGCAGAACAGCGTGACACCACCATGCCCTGCAGATGTGGTATGCTGAAGGGGCACTGTGACTTGTCTCTGCACTGGAGGCTGAGGACATTGTGGAGGATGAGGAGGCAGAGGCGGACATTGTCGCTGGACCAATGGAGTGAGAGAGGGAGAGACTGCAGCACCAGCAACATGGACCGGAGTATGTTCAGCTTCTGCGCTGTTGGATGTGTGCACGCATACCAGGGCCTTACATAGAAATTCTTGGTCCCCATAGCAAGATTCTGAATTGGGCACCCTAACTACACCTACTATATACCCCTGTCCCATCCCACTCCCTACCTTGGCTCCTCCCCTCCACACCTCTATGTGCCAATAAAGAAATTCAATGTATAAGTATAAGTACAAGTATACAAAGTTATGGGGGTCAGAATATAGTGATATAATTTTTTTTTCTATAGTTTAATTTTTTTAACACTATTTAGACATAAACAACCATTCTCTCGGTCAGTAGGATTACAACGTACCACATATACATACCACATATGCTGGAGGTCACTGGTGAGCTGTTTGTGAGTCAGGCCTTACGCTCCCGTAATGCCCAACGGCCCCTGGTATCGCCCATACGGCACAGGTAGGTTGAGTGGTAGGGCCTCGGGCTACTTGAGAGACCTTGATATGTTGTCCGAGCTTAAGACATGTCCTCCTAGTAGGATATGTCGAACTAACCGCTCAATTTTAACATGAGTGTGAGGGTTTAGTATTGCCGCAGAGTGCCCCTGCCTTTGCTATGGTTATGTTTTTGATTGTTTTCCACATCCTCATTATTGTTATTTTATGTAGGATGGTTATTGTGGTACTTGTAGTCCGTTGCTGGCATCTTCCATTGTCTGCATTTTTTGCTGTTGATTGCCCCTAGCAACGGACTACAAGTGCAGGATGTGCTCCCCTATATACATGCACAACTGCATATGGGTTGAGCATATCCTGCTTGTTAAACACCACACCACGTTTTCTAATGGTTTGTATAATATGTTTGGAGGTGTATAAACTCCAATTGAATGGACCCTTAGTGTGCATAATCACCAATCACCCCCCCCCTGTCATCCTGAGTCCTCTATGAGCTTACAGTGCTCCCCCCCCCAACCCCACAGGAATTCTGATTGCTGCTGCCCTCCCCCATCAAGAATTCCCACGTTAACTTTTTTTAAGACTACTTTGCTCTTACTTTGGGCGGCCAGCTCGGCTGTGGCACTGGCACACACTGCAGGGCAGGCAGCCAAGCAAGTACTGTTTATTCTGGCTGTGCCTGCAGAGATGATGCTGGGGTAAACCTGGCTGTGTTCATAACAGAGCGACTGGAGCGGAGCGTTCTTCATTCCCGGGGGAACAGATGGTAGCAGAGACCTGTCTGCTTGAGCCTGCTGCTAGCCTGGATCATAGACAGCTCAGAGGAGGGTCGCTGAATCTGAACATCAGCTGCACATGCTACTTTAGCACACAATGAGGGAGGGAAAGGGGGGCGGGGGTGGGGGTCGGGGGGCGACCCTGCTCTGACTGAACATAGGGAAGCAAGCAGGGACCTGGGACAGAGCGGAAGACAAGTGGGCGGGCCGCTTCAATCCCCCATAAGTTTCTAGTCTACAGATGTAGGCGGAGGGGCATTTAATGCACTCCTGGCCCCCTCGTGCCACGGGCCCCATAGCATCTGCATGGTCTTCCTAAATTGGCAGTACGCCACTGACGCATACTGCTGTCTCTTGGCAATCGCTTCGGTAAAAACTGACAAGGAGTAGGAGGAGCAGGAGTATGTGGACCAGCAGAAGATGGGAATGACTCACAGCTCCCTTCGGCTGAGGTGGTGAAGCCTTTAATGCCTGAAACCTGGTGTGTGCCACTGGGTGATTCAGTGGTTCCTGTGGCAATCTGGACTTCCACATCGGGGCCACAGGCCACTGTATGGCGATGCTGCATATGTTGATGCAGTGCCGTAGTGCCAACATTGGCACCCTGGCTATGCTTCACCTTCTACCCACAGATTTGACATATGGCCACGTTCACCTCCTCTGGCGCTTTGAAAAAAAATGACTACACCACCTAGCGGAGGAAGCGGTGGATGTCTCCTCCAGATCTTGGCTGTGCAGTAGCTGCTGACTGTCCTCTAGTAACTATTCCTCGCTGAAAACTGTAGCTGAGCCTAAAGTATATACTACTTCTCGAGGTGAGGAAACAGAAAAGGACAGAGGCAGGTTGAGGACAGGTGAGGGAACAGGGCCTGCTCCCGGACCATGCCAACTAAGGGTTTTGTCTGACGAACCCACAGACTGTTGGCTTTCAACCAATCAAAAATCGCTGGGTTGCTGGTCAAGACACGGCTGCTAGATGACACCGGGAGCTCAGGCCTCTCACTGTGACTCCTGCTGCCACGCCCCCTTACTCTACTGCGACATCTGCCTGCACCAGAAACCTTCTTGTAAATGATTATTACCCTTAGAGCATATTCTAAGCACATGCCGAGGACGGCTTGGTTTTAAGAAAGGGGGAATGTAATGCCCCAGAGTGGCAGAGTGGCACATTCAGCTTCTGCGCCATTGGATGCGTGCACACATACTGCTGTCTCTTGGCAATCGCTTTGGTGATCAATTGCTGATGGAATGAATGACTAGGAGAAGAGGAGGAGCAGGAGCATATAGACCAGCAAAAGATGGAAATGACTCACAGTTCTCTTCAGCTGAGGTGATAGAGCCTTGACTGCCTGAAACGCGGTCTGTGCCACTGGGTGATGCAGCGGTTGCTCTGGCAGGCTGGACCTCCACATCGGAGCATATGTTGACGCAGTGCCGTAGTGCAAACATTGGCACCCTGGTATACTATCTAGAAAAAGGGGGCACAACCCATATGCACATATGTCAGAGTGCCGGCTCCCGGCATAGAAAATCACTACTGAAACCAACAAACAAAGAATGCCGAGATTGTAAGCCGCACATCTAAAAATGTATAAATTTATTTATGCAAACAGACACAAAAAGACACTATTAAAAACCTTGTATACAATGTATGCAATCCACATAACCCTGTCCAATTACCATGCAAAAAGTATGAACATAATCCCACAATGAGACATTCTTATCAGAAACATGAAAAAAATATAGTAATCCATCAAGACAGAATGTAATCAGATACTTATCATAAATATATGGGGATGCGCATGGTGGACAAGGGAAGAAAAAGCCTGACGCGTATCGCCAGACTCTGCTGGCTTCCTCAGGGGTGCCTCAACATTGGCACCCTGGCCACGCTTCATCTTCTGCCCACAGATTCGACAAATGGCCATGTTCACCTCCTCTGGCGCTTTGAAAAAAAAACTACCACACCACCAAGTAGGCGATTTTCCCCCCAACAGTCCACACTGACTGACCGCCGCTACCTCCGTGAACCCCTGCACCACTACTTCCCAGGCAGGTAGGATGCTGTGAAGCAAGTAGTCTACCCAGGGCATGTTTGGCTCCTGACCTCCCACTGCTGCCACCCTGCTGACTCCCAGCCATGCTACCACCTAGTAGCTCTTCCTCGCTGAAAGGTGTAGCTGAGCCTACAGCATATACTACTTCTCAGAGTGAAGAAACAGAAAAGGACAGAGGCAGGTTGAGGACAGGTGAGGGCACAGGGCTTGCTCCTGGGCCATGCCAACTAAGGGTTTTGTCTGACGAACCCACCGACTGTTGAATGGAGGTATCTGATGTCACTTGGGATGAAGTGGATGACCGAGTTAACCAATCAAGAATCGCTGGGTTGCTGGTCAAGACACGACCGTTAGATGACACCGGGATCTCAGGCCTCTCATTGTGACTCCTGCTGCCACGCCCCATTACTCTGCAGCGACCTCTGCCTGCGCCAGAAACATTTAAGCCTCTTCCACTCCTCTGTGCATGGTCTGGCACTTCTTTGTCAGACATGCTTGCAGCTGAACAAAAGGATTAAAAATAAGAAATAACAGGTAGCCGGCACACTCTTATTTGGGGTAAATTGTAATTTATTTGATTAAAATAAGGTAACTTGGTGTTGTAATAAATAAGGTAAAAGTGATGTTGTGAATGGGAGTTAGGTCTGTGGGTGCGAGTGCTGTGGCTGGTGGTTAGGTGGTGCTTGGTGTGTTGGTTGGGGTAGTTTTAGTTGAAACTTGGATAAATTGTGAGTGAGTGTGGGATAGGTAAAAATATACAAATAAGATTGTTGAAAAGAAGATTGTTAAAAATACCGGTGAATATACCCCATAAAATATTTCAGTATAGCCGATATATGTTGCCTTGTGTAGAATGATATAGAGGTAATATGTAGAAAGTGTAAATAGACTTGATCTGCTGTCAAGGCGTGGCCTGGTTCTCTACAAGGAAGTGTTGGTAGTTACCTCATAAAAATGAAAAATAAAACAATAATGAAAAATAATATAGGTAAAAATAAAATTGAAAAAAAAGGGGCAGAACTGGTTGTAATTAATAGCAATAGAGAGTTCTTATATATTTATTTGTTTGTGCAAAAACAGCAATATAGTAGTTAGAGTCTGAGGCTGGATAAAAAGTGCTTGTAAGTCCTGAAAGCAAAATATGAGTAGATGGGAGCCCGGTAGTCTGAGCCTCGGCGCAGCGTCCCGTGCTGTCTCTGGCTCAGAGGGCTCTTACTCACCGGCCGGTGCTGTGATCTCTATGGGCTTCTGATCACTCTATCCTGCGTCCTATGTTGGAGATCTCGTGGTTTCTCTGGTAAAATGCGCACGCTTGTGTGATGTCACCGGTCACGGGGTGTAGCTCTCACGAACGCTTACTAATGAAGGGAGAGTCTCCCGAAACACGTTTAAGCAGAGGATCGCAACCGCTATTGAGAGAAAGGATCGCCACCATATATGTATACAAGGATATCTATGAGCCAAGAACTTAAACAACTATTAAAAAAACACGCTCCAGATAGGAATATCCACTACCGCACTGGCAACACTAACATCCGCGAGAGCTACACCCCGTGACCGGTGACATCACACAAGCGTGCGCATTTTACCAGAGAAACCACGAGGGTCGCCGAGATCTCCAACACAGGACGCAGGATAGAGCGATCAGAAGCCCATAGAGACCACAGCACCGGCCGGTGAGTAAGAGCCCTCTGAGCCAGAGACAGCACGGGACGCCGCACCGAGGCTCAGAGTACCGTGCTCCCATCTACTCATATTTTGCTTTCAGGACTTACAAGCACTTTGTATCCAGCCTCAGACTCTAACTACTATATTGCTGTTTTTGCACAAACGAATGACTATATAAGAACTCTATTGCTATTAATTACAACCAGTTCTGCCCCTTTTTTTCAATTTTATTTTTACCTATATTATTTTTCATTATTGTTTCATTTTTTATTTTTATGAGGTAACTACCAACACTTCCTTGTAGAGAACCAGCCTATGCCTTGACAGCAGATCAAGTCTATTTACACTTTCTAAATATTACCTCTATATCATTCTACACAAGGCACCATATATAGGCTATACTGCAATATTTTATGTACTATATGGGGTATATTCCCCGGTATTTTTAACAATCTTCTTTTCAACAATCTTATTTGTATATTTTTACCTATCCCACACTCACTCACAATTTATCCAAGTTTCAACTAAAACTACCCCAAACAACACACCAAGCACCACCTAACCACCAGCCACAGCACTCGCACCCACATACCTAACTCCCATTCACAACATCACTTTTACCTTATTTATTACAACACCATTTTACCTTCTTTTAATCGAATAAATTACAATTTACCCCAAATAAGAGTGTGCCTACTACCTGTTATTTCTAATTATCTCTATCTGACTGGGTGAGTCAACACTGGCAGTTCTCTTGCACCTCTACCATCCATATTGATTGCGTGGAGCCGTCTATCTCACTTATAAAAGAATTGAAAGCAAATTAAAACACCCCTAAAAGCAACAAATATATTTTATTTTTTTGTACTAAAATAGACCACTAAACGCTTTCACCACAAATAATAGCAACAGTGAACTGAGTATATATTTTTATTGAAGTACAGAAATACGTCAGTAAACACTTTTAACCCAAAAAAACTGCAGAAGTTAACTGGACATATATATTTCTTTTTGTAATGAAATCGGCAACTAAATGCTTTTAACGCAAATAACGGCGAACAGTGAACTGCATATATATTTTTATTGCAGTACAGAACCATGTCACTATACGCTTTTATCCCCAAATCACTGCATAAGTGAGCTGCATATATATTTTTCTTTTTGTAATGAAATGGGCCACTAAACGCTTTTACCGCAAATAACGGCAACAGTGAAATGCGTATATATTTTTCTTGTAGTACAGAAATACTTCACTAAACACTCTCAGCACATATAGCTGCAGAAGTGAACTGCCTACATATTTTTCTTTTTGCAATGAAGTAGGCCACTAAATGCTTTTACTGCAAATAACGGCAACAGTGAACTGCGTATATATTTTTCTTGTAGTACAGAAATATGTCCTCTTTTAACCCCAAATAACTGCAGAATTGAACTGCGTACATATATATATATATATATATATATTTATAATGATATAGGCCATTAAATGCTTTTACCGCAAATAACGGCAACAGTGAACTGCATATATATTTTTCTCGTAGTACAGAAATACGTCAATAAACGCTCTAAGCACATATAGCTGCAGAAGTGAACTGCGTATACATTTTTCTTTTTGTAATGAAGTAGGCCACTAAACGCTTTTACACAAATAACGGCAACAGTGAACTGTGTATATATTTTTTTTGTAGTACAGAAATACGTCATCACTAAACACTTTTAACCCCAAATAACTGCAGGAGTGAACTGAGTATATATTTTTCTTGTAGTACAGAAATAAGTCGCTAAACGCTCTGAGCACATATGCTGTACCTGAGGAAGTGTACTGCGTATATGTTTTTCTTGTAGTACAGAAATACCTCACTAAACGCTCTCAGCACATATAGCTGCAGAAGTGATATTTATTTTTCCCCAGATATAAGCCACTAAAGGCTTTTCAACATAGCACTTGCACCCAAAGAACAAATTGCTGGAATGACAGATCTGTATAATGGCTATTTAGATTTCTAAATTATCTTTCCCTGCACTTGTAAATCACTTTTCTAGCACTGTCCCTAGTGCTTTCTGATGTCTCTCCCTGCACTAATATGCTGTGAAATGATTTCTCCCTATTCTGTCCTGCACTTATAAATGTTGTTATTTTAACAATTAGCTTTCCCAATTGCTGTCGCCTTCTGATGTCTGTCCCTGCACTCAAAACGCTGGAAAATGTCTGATTCTAAGATGGCAGCCATATTTATAGGGCTGTTATATCATAGCGCTGGCTGGCTGCTGATTGGCTGCATGCAGTACTCTGGAATGGTAAATTACACAGTGTACAGAGATGCTTCGTCCATTGTATAGGTTCAGGCACCATGGTTGCCCAAAACAACTTATTAGGGGTGGAACCAGGTGTCAGACCCCCACCAATCTGATGTTGATGATTTGTCATGAGAATAGGTCATCAATATCTGTAGGCCAGACAACTCCTGTAAGCTAGCCCATGCTATTATCACTAAATGCTGCTCTGATATTGAACTTACTAAAAGATGTTGGTAAGTCCAGAAATGTAGCAGATATGTCTAAAATAATTTGCCTACAGTAGACATCTTGCAGAATAAATTTCTAGTATTTTTGATATGTATATTCAATTGTATTCTATTTTAAAATGCTAAACTTTTAATTTTATTAGATGCTTACAATATTTCTGTCTTAGGAATTTCAAACTTTAGTACTGCAATCGGATACACAATTTTGGTGTTTGATTTTCCTTATAACAAACATAAAAATAATCATAGTTGGACTCGTAAAATATACAAAATTGGTCTCAGTTGGAAAATGGAATGTATCCTTCATTTCATATGCTGTGGTAATCACTCCTTTGTGCTGCTTTACCACTACTCATAAATGGTGATCAAAATCTCCAGCTCTTCTCATAAAATGTGTTAAAAGAATATCAAGACATAAATAGGACTCCGAAGTACATCCATCTTTGAAATGTCTTTCTAAAACAGCGCTCTGCAATGACCTAAACAGAAGAGACAGCTGGTATGTGGACACCTTTTAAAATTCCATTAGTTAAATATTTTAGTTTATGAAGTACAGGTACTTTAAGGCCCAATGGCAGGTAAGACAAGGAGAACCAATATAACTTTCAATACCCTTGATAAACAAAGTATAGTAGTGTGGCCAATATTTAGTTTGCAATTTTAACATTTAGAACAGTTACATTTCCTATAATTATATAGGGGGAGATGGGACATGAAGATGTGAGGGCTCCCTGAGGTCAATGAATCCTCTTAAAATGAGACCCTGGAAGAACTGTCCTAGCATGCAATAGTGACATATAGATGTATCCTTCCTTACCTTTCCTCTAGACTTAATGTAGTCTGAGAATTGTGGCACCAGTTGACTAGCTTTTTTTTTTGGGTTAAAGCATGTATGTGTGGCCGCCCAGTGGTCGTGATGTGCATTGCCTGCAAAGGTTTTGTTTGTATGTTGTGATGTATTATTGATTTTGTCCTAAAAAATCTGTGTCTTTAAAAAATATTATCTAAGGTAGGTATGAGTAAATCCACAAATAGTCTTGTCTCAATATAAGAAAATGACGTTGATACAAAAAACAACTTTCCATGCCTTCCATTTAAAATGTTTTGCTTATGTGCTTCTGAAGATTTTTCAGTAGCATATACAGTAAGAGAAGTATGTTTCAATACAAATCAGATACAAATACATATAATTTGGCTACACTCGGTATAGCAATAGCGCATGAGATCAAACTCTACACAGTTATAACAGTAAATTCCAATGATGCAGGCACAGCAAGTGATGGTACAGAAGAGGCCATACCTTACTTTGTCTCTTGAATAGTGGGAGAATTTCAGGTTTGAAAAAAAATGTTTGTGTGTATGTGTATATATAGCAAACTAGAGAAATAGCAGCACACTGCTGAATGCTATATATAGAGATGGCCCGAACTATCTGCCGGCGAACAGTTCCCGGCGAACATAGCTTGTTCGCGTTCGCCGCGGTGGTCGAACACATGCGATGTTCGGTCCGCCCCCTATACATCATCATTGAGCAAACTTTGACCCTGTACCTCACAGTCAGCAGACACATTCCAACCAATCAGCAGCATACCCTCGCTCCCAGACCCTCCCATCTCCTGAACAGCATCCATTTTAGATTCATTCAGAATTTGCAGTCTTAGTGAGAGGGGGGACAGTGTAGCTGCTGCTGATTTATTTGGGAAATCGATAGCTAGGCTAGTGTATTCAGTGTCCACTCCAGTCCTGAAAGACTCATCTGATCTCTGCTGTAAGGACAGCACCCCAAAAAGCCCTTTTTAGGGCTGCAACATTAGTCTGCTTTTTTTTTTTTTCCATATATATATTGCAGTTGCCTGGCCTGCCCGTGTGTGGGAGCTGCAGGCCCACAGACTTTAGTGTGCCCACTGCCAGTGCCCACCCCTGTCATCCCGTGTGGCACAGGACTTTGCATCAAAAAAAGGCATTTAATTTTTACATTTAGTGTAATTTCAGTTGTTTGCCTGCTGCTAGTGTATGTCAGGCCGACTTCAACTGACTGTAGTGTGCCCAATGCCAGTGCCCACCCCTGTCATCCCGTGTGGCACAGGACTTTGCATCAAAAAAAGGCATTTAATTTTTACACTTTAATCTAAGGTTAGTTGCATGCCAGTGTGTGTCAGGCTGACTTCCACTGACTGTAGTGTGCCCACTGCCAGTGCCCACCACTCATACCGTGTGGCACAGGACTTTGCATAAAAAAAAAAGGCATTTCATTTTTACACTTTAGAGTAATTTTAAATGCTTGCCTGCTAGTGTGTGTCAGGCCGACTTCCACTGACTGTAGTGTGCCCACTGCCAGTGCCAACCACTGATACTGGGTGGCACAGTAGCTTGCCGATAAATAAGGCATTTAATTTTTACACATTAGTCTAATTTCAGTTGCTTGCCTGCTGCCAGTGTGTGTCAGGCCCATTTCCACAGACTGTAGTGTGCCCACTGCCAGTGCCAACCACTGATACCGGGTGGCACAGTAGCTTGGCGATAAATAAGGCATTTAATTTTTAGACAGTAGTCTAATTTCAGTTGCTTGCCTGCTGCCAGTGTGTGTCAGGCCCACTTCCACAGACTGTAGTGTGCCCACTGCCAGTGCCAACCACTGATACCGGTTGGCACAGTAGCTTGCCGATAAATAAAGCATTAAATTTTTACACATTAGTCTAATTCGACACACGTCCCCGGATAGGGTACGTAACAGGGATTAAACTAATAGGAATAGTACTAGTTAGGACACCACTCATATAGGGTGTCACAGCACATTGCTCTGTGCACGTGCAGTGCCCCAATTTGGGAGTAAGAGGACCGACCAAGCTGCTTTTTCCATCTCCTGGTTCCTAAAATCAATTCAGTTTGTTGTATGAGAGTTTGGTCTGTCACTGTGAAGGCAGTAGAAGGTACCCGGCCTAAATTTTTTTTCACAAAAGGCAATCCCTGATATGGGATGTCACAGGGATTAAACTGATGAGAATAGTACTACAGAAAAAACCACCCATATGGGGTGTGACAGTAAATTGCACGGCGCAGACACAGTGACCGTGTATTAAAACAGAGTGGAGAGAGCCAGGTTTTTTTTAACCATCTCCCCGTTCGAAAAATCTATTCAATAAATGGACCCCAGATTGGGGACGTTAGAGGGATTAAACTGATGAGAATAGTACTACAGAAAATACCACTCATATCGGGTGTGACAGTAAATTGCACAGCGCAGACGCAGTGACCGTGAATTGAAACAAAGGGGAGGGAGCCAGCATTTTTTTAACCATCTCCCCGCTCGAAAAATCAATTCAATTCACCTTTCAGGGACCCTTGGTGTTGTACGTGGCTTGGTGGAGGAAGAAACCTTCAATTACATCACCGGCACATGGCTAGCTTGGTATCCAACCTTGTGCAAATGGGGAGTTTGCGGTTTGGGAAAATGGACTGTTTGCGGTGCATTAAAAGGGGAGTTTGGTCTGTCAATGTCTGTGAAGCGGGCGTAACCCTTACACTACCTTATCGATACAACATCATACCTGATCGTATACACACACTGGATGTTTTAAAGCATGTTATTCCAAACAATTTAGGAATGTTAGTTGATTTATGCCCTTTATGGATTAAAACCTGACTCTGCGTCCACCAAGTAATTTTCCATGGAGTTTTGCCATGGATCCCCCTACGGCATGCCACAGTCCAGGTGTTAGACCCCATGAAAAAACTTTTCCATCACTATTGTGGCCAGAAAGAGTCCCTGTGGGTTTTAAAATGTGCCTGCCTATTGAAGTCTATGGCAGTTTCGCCCGGTTCGCCCGTTTGCGAAAATTTGTGGAAGTATGCGTTCGCCATTCGCGAACGGAAAATTTTATGTTTGCGACATCACTAGCTATTATATATATATATATATATATATATATATATATATATATATTACAGATGACCTTATCAAATCCCAAGAAGTGAAATTCGATACGAATTTCAGGATATACTTGATTCGCCTCGGAGCCGAATTTCCTTGTGTGTTGTGGAAGCAAAGCAATCGATTTAACCTGAAATAATAAAAATAAATAAATCACACTAAATTCCTCCTTTTGCTCGCGACGGGCTGCCCGAAGTCATCTTGATTGAAGATCTCGGCAGAAATCTCGTGCATTGTGACGTGTGATGTCATCACGCTGGTCGGTGTGATGACATAATCTCGACCCGGGCGAGTTTTCGCGCCAGATCTTCAAGCAAGATAGTGGCGGCCGACCTGTCGCAAGCGAATGGAGGCAGTAAGTTAGATTTTTTTTTTAATGTTAATTTTACACAGTTTTTACAGTTACAGTTTTAAAAATTGCCCTTTGTGACAAAGTAATTCGTCACCAAGCAAATTTTTTTGCAAAATTCGGCGAAGCAGCCAAATCAAATTTCTAAAAATTAGCTCATCTCTAATATATATTACAAATGCAAAGGAGAAGGTGAAGAAACCGCGGCACTCACCACTTCTGTGAATCTTCGTGTATTGAAGCAAACCAACAAGGCAAAAATGACAAAAGGGCTGGGGCGGAACAACCCAACACTGGGTGTACGATGAAGGCGACGGCTGTTTCGCGCCTACCGGCGCCTCTTCTGGCCTACTTTCAACATAGTGCAGCCTTAGCGCATCATAAGTAGGCACCTTACCTGTGCGTCACACAGGTGAGCACAGAGCACGCCCACTTAGATACTTGCAAAACCACTTACGTGGTCTATCTAGTCTTATGCACCTGTGGGGCGTTCTACATCGGCAAAACCATACGCCCGATGTATGAGCGCTTCAGGGAGCATTTGAATTCAGTGGGAACAGGGACCGGCCATACGCGGCTAATTGAACATGTCCGTGAAAAACATGCCGGTGATGTTAGTTGTTTAAAGTTTGCCGGTTTGGAAGCTGTTTACCCCCTGGAATGGGGAGGGGATCGGCATCGTTGGCTCTTACAGAGGTAGGCTTCATGGATCATACGTACTAACGCTGTTGGTTTGTTGGGACTTAATGAAAGAAACGAACTGCATGCTTTCCTATAAGGTTTTCACAGTGAATATGTTTTTTGTATATTATGGTTGTGGTGTGATTTGCAATTTATATGTGTTTCTTGCTCGGTATCTAAGTGGGCGTGCTCTGTGCTCACCTGTGTGACGCCTACTTATGATGCGCTAAGGCTGCGCTATGTTTAAATTAGGCCAGAAGAGGCGCCGGTAGGCGCGAAACGGCCGTCGCCTTCATCGTACACTCAGTGTGTAACAGTCCTTGGCTCACCTGAGTCAGAGGACAGCCGGCTGGTGGTTGGAGTCCAGTGGCAAAGACCCACAGAAGCAGGAGGCAGGTAGCGTGGTCGATCAGTCCGGGTCGGCAGTAGACAGAGGCGTGGTCGGTGGAAGGCAAAGGGTGAATGCAGGCGGCAGTTCAGCGAGGTCAAACGGTCCGGGTCGGCAACAAAGGTAAACAGCAGAAGTCGTGGAGGAGCAGAGAGGAAGCTTGCTACAGGCTTGGAGGCACAATAACCAGCAGAGGTCTGGTGCTAGAGGCTGGGCTTATAAAGGGGAAGTAACAGGTGCACGGAATCAAGACTGATGAACAAGAGTAGGCTGGAGCAAGATAGATCAAAGAGTTCAGCAGGAGGAAAAGTCCAGAAGGGCTGGTAGTCTAGTGGCTAGAGCTACCGCCTGGGACATGACTGGTCACAGGTTCGATTCCTAACAGTACTCCTCCCCTTCCAAGGTGACCTCTGGGCACCATGGGGGCAGGCTTACCGGGGTGCTGTTGGTGAAACTCTTTTACCAGTCTGGGGGCATGGACATTTTCTTCAGGCTCCCAGGAGTTATCCTCGGGAGGGTAGCCCTCCCACCGCCCTCCCACCCAATTAGATATTGCAATTTTCCTCGGTGGATCCTGGAGTCGAGGATCTTCTCGACAACAAACTCTTCCTCACCTTGTACCCTCACGGGTGGTGGAGGGGGCGAGTGGCGGCCAGTGAAGGTATTCTCCACGTATGGCTTGAGGAGGGAGCAATGGAAGACAGGGTGCACCCTAATGGATTCCGGAAGGTCAAGCCGGAACGTGACCTCATTGATTTGTGCGGTGACCTGGAACGGACCCATGTATTTTGGGGCTAACTTTTTGGAGGGGACCTTCAGTCTGAGGTTCCTGGTGGACAGCCATACCTTGTCTCCTACATGGAAGCCCGGGGTGGGTTTGCGGCGTTTGTCTGCTTCCTGTTTAAAGCGCCTCTGGGCGAGCTGAAGGTTGTCTATTATGTCCTTTTGTGCATCCTGTAGGGTTGTTAGGCGCTCGGCCACTGCTGGGAGGGTGGAGGCAATGGGCAGGTGGGGAATGAACACGGGGTGCGAGCCTGTGTTAGCAAAGAAAGGGCTGTGCTTGGTTGAGCTGTGCTCAGCATTGTTGTAGGCGAACTCGACTGTGGGGAGATGGTCGAGCCAGTCATCCTGCAGGTGGGAGCTGAAACAGCGTAGGTACTGCTCTAAGGTCTGGTTAGTTCTCTCCATCTGCCCGTTTGACTGAGGGTGGAAAGCGGAGGAAAGGTTCACTTTAACCCCGGGCGCCAGGCAGAAGTCCTTCCAGAACTTTGAGGTAAATTGTACGCCTCGGTCTGAGACCACGTCGTCCGGAATCCCATGCAGCCTGAAGACCTCTTTGAGGACAAGATCAGCCGTCTGTTTGGCCGTGGGTAGGCCCTTGTAGGGGATGAAATGGGCCATTTTGGTGAGGCGGTCGACCACGACCAGGATGGTGTTCATCCCTTTTGAAGGAGGAAGGTCTACCACAAAGTCCATGGAGATCGAGCCCCAGGGGCGGGAGGGAATTGGGAGGGGTTGTAACAGACCCACGGGAGAGGAACGAGGAGTCTTATTGCGGGCACAGACCGTGCACGAGGAGATGTACTTCTTGGTGTCCTCCTTGTATGTTGGCCACCAGAAGGAGCGGGAGAGAAGCTCCTGGGTCTTTCTTGTGCCCAGATGGCCGGCCAGCTTGGAGTCATGGTTAAGTTTGAGCACTTCGAGTCGTGCGATTTCTGGTACATAAAGTTGTAGGTCCTGATGAAACCAATGACCATTTTTTTAAACGTGAGGCTGACATTCCTTGTGGGGTGGGTGAGGAAGGGGTCATTTTCGTATCCTTCTTTGATTGTGACCAGGAGTTCTTTAGAGTAGGTGGCCCCCACAACACTTTTCTCGGATAGGATGTTGTCTTGGCCCTTATTACTCTGTGAGGGCTCCGAAAACATTCTGGGGAGGGCGTCAGCCTTGCGTTTTTTTGATCCGGGGCGATATGTGATGAGAAAGTTGAAGCGGGAAAAGAATAGGCTCCATCTGGCCTGTCTGGCTGTGAGTCTCTTAGCGCTGCGGATGAACTTGAGGTTTTTGTGGTTGTCGGTTAGTACGATTATGGGGTTGGCAGCTCCCTCCAGCAGGTGTCTCCACTCGGAGAAGGCTTCCTTGATCGCCAGTAGTTGTTTGTTCCCGATGTCGTAGTTCTTCTCGGAGGGGGACATTTGGCGAGAGAAATATGCGCACGGGTGTAGTAGCATCTTCTCCCCTGTCCGTTGTGACAGAACTGCCCCTACCGCGGAGTCAGATGCATCCACTTCGATAGTAAAAGGCAACTCGGGGTTCGGGTGGACTAGGATTGGAGCAGAAGTGAAGAGGAGTTTCAACTTCGTGAAGGCCTCCTGGGCCTCGGGTGTCCAGGAGAAGGGGACTGCCTTTTTGGTGAGTTGGGTGATCGGTGCGATGACCTTGGAGAAGTCCCGGATAAACTTCCAATAGAAGTTGGCGAAGCCAATAAACCTTTGTACCTCCTTCACTTTTCTTGGAATGGGCCAGTCCAACACGGCTTGGACCTTCCCTGGTAGTGATGAGCGGCAGGTGCCATATTCGATTTCGACGAAATTCGCGAATATTCGAATGAATATTCGTTTCATATTCGTCGAAATCGAATATTCGTCATTATTCTAGTTACCGCGATTAATATGCGATTTAAATAATCGCGTATTGCGATTTTAACTTAAGGCTACTTTCCTATTGGTTTCATATCTAGAATTATAGCGAAGATGACGGATATGACGAATGTATTCGTCATATTCCTCAAAACGAAGATAACGAAGTATTCTACATCTTCGTTTAGCAACCTATTCGTCAACTTCAGCTAATTCTAGCAATCAAATAGGAAGGTTGACTATAGAGAGTGACAACTGTGTTTAATTCGCTATGCGATTATTTATATATATTTTTTTAATAAATAGAATAATTATAATAATTATATCAAGTAATATAATTATTCTATTAAAAAAAAATAATCGCATAGCGAATTTAACACAACTGTCTCTATAGTCAACCTTCCTATTTGATTGCTAGAATTAGCGAGGTTGACGAATAGGTTGCTAAAGCGAAGATGTAGAATACTTCGTTATCTTCGTTTTGAGGAATATGACGAGCTACATTCGTCATATTCGCTATTCGCTAATTCTACCAAGCCAACCATAAAGTTCCTTGCTCATGGAGCGTCCCCATCACCATGGGAACATCTCCATATACTAAAATGTACTGTCGGATTTGAGGAATTACGTTGAAATCGCAATGCGATTAATTCAAGTTATATTAATCGCATTGCGATTTCAACTTAGAGCTGGGTTTATAATGGGTCAGCTTGCTAGAATGAACGAAGTTAACGATTCAATGAACGAAGTTAACGAATATGGAATATAGCAGCACTGCTAAGTTGAATTCGCAATGCGATTAATTTAACTTGAAGTAATCGCATTGCGATTTCAACTTAGCACTGCTATCTTACATAGGCTAGAATTAACGAATATGGAATATAGCAGTGGCACTAGCAGTGCTAAGTTGAAATCGCAATGCGATTACTTTAAGTTAAATTAATCGCATTGCGAATTCAACTTAGCAGTGCTGCTATATTCCATATTCGTTAACTTTGTTCATTCTAGCAAGCTGACCCATTATAAACCCAGCTCTAAGTTGAAATCGCAATGCGACTAATATAACTTGCGATTTCAACGTAATTCCTCCAATCCGACAGTACATTTTAGTATATGGAGACGTTCCCATGGATGGGGACGCTCCATGAGCACGGAAGTCGGCAGAAGCGGCAATGGGCACTGACTAGAGCAGCCAGGAAGCCAGGAATCCTCAGGACAGGTATGAACTACTGTTGGGAAGAGGGAAAGAAAAAAATATAACTAAAAAAAAACTAAAAAAAAACGAATATTCGAAATAGCGAATTTATAGCGCTATATTCGAAATATTCGCGAATTAGCGAAGTGCCGATATTCGCTAAAAAAATTCGCTATTCGAATATTCGCGCTCAACACTATTCCCTGGGTCCATACTTAGGCCCTCTGGGGAGATGATGTACCCGAGGAACTGAGTGGTGGTTCGCTCAAACTCACATTTCTCGAGTTTGATATAAAGAGAGTTCTGGCGGAGTCTCTGCAATACCCTGCGGACATGTTCGCGGTGCTGTTCGAGGTCTTCAGAGAAGATCAAGATGTCGTCCAGGTAAACGACTACAAACAGATCCAGCATGTCCCTGAGGACATCATTAATGAATTGCTGGAAGGTGGCGGGAGCATTACAAAGTCCGAAAGGCATGACCAGGTACTCGAAGTGAGCATAACGTGTCCGGAAGGCGGTCTTCCATTCGTCCCCAGGGCAGATTCGGACAAGGTTGTAGGCCCCTCGAAGGTCAAGTTTGGTGAAGATTTTCGCTACCCGGAGTCTCTCGAGGAGTTCAGAAATCAGCGGGAGCGGGTACCGGTTCTTAACGGTTATGTCGTTTAGCTTCCTGTAGTCAATGCAGGGATGCAAGGATGAGTCTTTTTCTCCACAAAGAAAAAGGGGGCTCCTGCTGGGGAGGTAGAGGGCCGGATGAACCCTTTCTTTAGGTCCTCGTCCAGGTATTCTTTCAGAGCCTTGAGTTCAGGCTCTGAGAGGGAATAGATACTGCTAAAGGGTATTTCGGCCCGGGCAACAGTTCTATTGGGCAGTCGTAGGGTCGGTGTGGCGGCAGCTTGTCTGCATTTTTCTTGTCGCAGACATCTTAGAACTCACGATATTGAGGGGGTAGTAGATTCCTGACGGATACTTCAGAGATAGTCGTGTCTTCGGATGGAAGGACGGGTTTGTGGGAGCAATTGAGCGAACAAAACTCAGAGGGAAACCGTAAGCAGCGGGTTTCCCAATCCACCGAGGGGTTGTGGGTGGCCAACCATGGAATGCCCAGGATCACCGGGAACTTTGGGGAGGCGATCAGGGAGAAGTGAATGGTCTCCTGATGATCGGGTTTGATGAAGAGTTGAAGGTCAGCGGTCTGGTGTGTAACCGGCCGAGAAGAGAGCGGGGTCCCATCGACGGTTTCCAGATCGAAGGGGGCTGCCCTGGTTACCAGTGGTGTGTTGTTCTCATGGGTGAAGGTCAAGTCCATGAAATTTCCGCCGGCCCCCGAGTCAAGCATTGCAGAGCAGGGAAGCTGTCGTTCCCCAATGGTGATAAGGATGGATACAATGAAGTGGGACCCGGTACCTGTAGTGTCTATGGTTTCAGAGGCCAAGGGTGAGGTTGTGGCCTTTTGTAACTCCCGTAATTCTGTGACAGCGATGGTTCGGCGAGTCTTATTGGGGCACCTAATAGCGAAGTGCCCTGGCTCGCCACAGTAAAGACAAAGGCCTGCGGATAGTCGTCTCTCCTTTTCAGCAGCCGATAGAGTCTTGCACAGTGTGTCGACCTGCATGGGCTCGGTGGAGGATTGGTGAGCCGGCTGAGTCGTTGGAGTGAAAGGGTACACGGGCCTGTTATCTAGGGACTAGAGTCTTTCTCTCCTTCTTTCTGCCAGTCTCCGGTCAATCCGGATGCACAGTTGGACGAAATCATCCAGATCGTCTGGGGCGTCTACCCTGGCGAGCTCATCCTTTATAGGTTCGGAGAGTCCACGGCGAAATTGACTTTTCTGGGCAGCTGGGTTCCAGGTGGTGTCTGTGACCCAGCGGCGGAACTCTGAGGTATACTCGGCTACAGAGCGTCTTCCCTGCCGTAGACTGTGCAGCCTAGCCTCGGCCGTCGCGCAGCGGTTAGGGTCGTCGAACACTTGGCTCATGACTGTGGTGAAGTTGTCTAGGTTATTCAATACGAGACTGTGGGATTCCACATATGGGGATGCCCATGCCAGGGCCTCATCAGTTAGAAGGTTGATGATGAACAGGATCTTCTTTCTGTCTGAGGTAAAAGAGCCCGGCTGCATCTGAAAGTAAATACGGCACTGGTTGAGGAACCCCCGAAATTGGTTCCGATCGCCGTTAAACTTTGACGGGAGAGGCATACGGGTGTCTGTGACCGCGCCGCGTACGTCCAGTAGTTGACGCTGCAAGTCGATAATTTCCCTCTGTTGGCTCTGGATTGCGCTTTTAAGTTGAGTAATTTCCTCTTGGGCAGTGGTGCCAAACTCCTGAAGTTCGGAGACCTGCTTGTGCAGAGTGGCCATTGTGGACTCCATGGTAAGGCTGGTTATTCTGTAACGGTCCTTGGCTCACCTGAGTCAGAGGACAGCCGGCTGGTGGTTGGAGTCCAGTGGCAAAGACCCACAGAAGCAGGAGGCAGGTAGCGTGGTCGATCAGTCCGGGTCGGCAGTAGAGATGGCAGCGATGTAACAGCAAGAGTAGACAGAGGCGTGGTCGGTGGAAGGCAAAGGGTGAATGCAGGCGGCAGTTCAGCGAGGTCAAACGGTCCGGGTCGGCAACAAAGGTAAACAGCAGAAGTCGTGGAGGAGCAGAGAGGACGCTTGCTACAGGCTTGGAGGCATAATAACCAGCAGAGGTCTGGTGCTAGAGGCTGGGCTTATAAAGGGGAAGTAACAGGTGCACGGAATCAAGACTGATGAACAAGAGTAGGCTGGAGCAAGATAGATCAAAGAGTTCAGCAGGAGGAAAAGTCCAGAAGGGCTGGTAGTCTAGTGGCTAGAGCTACCGCCTGGGACATGACTGGTCACAGGTTTGATTCCTGACACAGTGTTGGGTTATTCCGCCCCAGCCCTTTTGTCATTTTTGCCTTGTCGGTTTGCTTCAATAAATGAAGATTCACAGAAGTGGTGAGTGCCGTGGTTTCTTCACCTTCTCCTTTGCATTTGTATTATATACTTTTTCTTTTTGCCGCTGAGCACAACCATTATCTGAAAATCTATGACTGGGTTCCGCCATATCCACGCTGGCCGCATATGCTTGATGTTGTTGGAGTAGTGCCACACACTGTTTTCTACATTGTTTGGTCTAATATATATTAGTGTTGAACGCGAATAGTCGAATAGCGAATTTTAATTGTGAATATCGCAACTTCGAAAATTTGAGAATATTATCAATATAATTTACGAATATAGCTCTTTATTCTACATATTTGACAATTCTACCAAGCCAACCAAATAGGAAAGTTGCTTAACGCTCTTATGCGATTCAATTAACGCGCATATTTAACCCCTTGAGGACACAGCAATATTTCACCTTAAGGACCAGGACATTTTTTGCTAATCTGACCAGTGTCAATTTATGTGGTGATAACTTTAAAACGCTTTGACTTATCCATACCATTCTGAGAATTTTTTTTTCGTCACATATTGTACTTTATGACACTGGTAAAATGGAGTCCAAAAAATTCATTTTTATTTATAAGAAAATACCTAATTTACCCAAAATTTGCAAAAATTTGCAAATTTCCAAGTTTTAATTTCTCTACTTCTATAATACATAGTAATACCTACAAAAAAAGTTATTACTTTATATTCCCACTTTTTAAGCACAAGTTCAGGTCTGAAGTCACTTTGTGAGGCCATACATAATAAAAACCACCCAAAAAAGACCCCATTCTAGAAACTACACCCCTCAAGGTATTCAAAACTGATTTTTACAAACTTTGTTAACCCTTTAGGTGTTCAACAAGAATTAATGGAAAATAGAGATAAACTTAAAAAATTTCACTTTTTTGGCAGATTTTCCATTTTAATAATTTTTTTCCAGTTACAAAGCAAGGCTTAACAGCCAAACAAAACTCAATATTTATTGCCCTTATTCTATAGTTTACAAAAACACCCCATATCTGATCGTAAACACACGGCAGGGTGCAGAAGGAAAGGAATGTCATACGGTTTTTGGAAGGCAGATTTTGCTGGACTAGTTTTTTGACACCATGTCCCATTTGAAGCCCACCTGATACACCCCTAGAGTAGAAACTCCAAAAAAGTGACCCCATTTTAGAAACTATGGGATAGCGTGGCAGTTTTGTTGGTACTATGTTAGGGTACATATGATTTTTGGTTGCTCTATATTACACTTTTTGTGAGTCAAGGTAACAAGAAATAGCTGTTTTGGCACCATTGTTATTTTTTGTTATTTACAACATTCATCTGACAGGTTAGATCATGAGGTATTTTTATAGAGCAGGATATTACGGACGCGGCGATACCTAATATGTATACATTTTTATTTATGTAAGTTTTACACAATGATTTCGTTTTTTAAACAAAAAATCATGTTTTAGTGTCTCCATTGTCTGAGAGCCACAGTTTTTTCAGTTTTTGGGTGATTATCTTTGGTAGGGTATGATTTTTGTGGGATGAGATGACGGTTTGATTGGCACTATTTTGGGGTGCGTATGACTTTTTGATCACTTGGTATTACACTTTTTGTGATGTAAGGTGACAAAAAATAGCTTTTCTTACACCGTTTTTATTTTTATTTTTTTACGGTGTTCATCTGAGGGATTAGGTCATGTGATATTTTTAGAGAGCAAGCAGGTTATTACGGACGTGGCAACCACAACCCCCCGTGCATTGTCCCAGGGTGCCTGCTGATTGATTTCAGCAGTCACCCAGTTCCAATTCCTGCCCGTCGCGCGTCGGTGAACAGAAATACTCAGGGCGTACTGGTACATCCTGTGTCCTTAAAAGGTTAATTACCGATTCTTTGCATAACATAAACTATATTAAATAATGAAGAATATTCAAAATCAGTAATGAGTCATTACTGACTTGTGGGTCAATTCAATTCGAGAATATTCATAATTTTTTTTTCCATCTGAAGTCATGATTCCTCCCTGCTTAAGTTGCTTTTAGGCCAATGACTGTTCACATTAAATTGGAAAAAATATTATATTATATATATATATTATATTCTATAGTGCTATATATTTGTGTTTTAGAATATTCACATTACGCAAATATTACATTGCCGATTTTACGCAATCAATAGAATAATCTCGAATATGAATATTCACGAATATATGACGAATATTCTAACGAATATTCGCGAAATATCACAAATTTGAGTATTGCCCCTGCCGCTCATCGCAAATATATATATATATATATATATATGTATATATATATTTATATATATAATAATTCCGGTAGCACTCGCTTTTTTGGTTTATCAGGTGCACGCGTTTCACCCTTGACATCACCTGTGTGAATAAAGACATGTGTGAATAAAGACATGTGTGAATAAAGACACTGCGTTTTTTTTCACAAGAAGAGTGCTGCTTTGATTTTTCATTGATATACATGCCTGATGTCAAGGGTGAGACGCGTGTGCCTGACAAACCATAAAAGCGAGTGCTGCCGGAATTATTATATTGGATATCGACTTAAAAGGCGTTGCACCGCATCTTGGAATTGAAGGTTACAAGGTAAAACCTATAAGAACATGGAGCACGGCACACGTGTTTTGATACAATGATAATGATGTTAAAAGGATCATGGCAACTGTGGAGGGCGATGCCTCGTTTCTCAGTATACCCTCGGTAACAAACCTAAAGAGAGACTATGAGAACATTTCAAAAAAGTGTTTATCTCTTGAATAGAGATGAGCGAACACCTGGATGTTCGGGTTCGAGAAGTTCGGCCGAACTTCCCGAAAATGTTCAGGTTCGGGATCCGAACTCGACCCGAACTTTATCCCGAACCCGAACCCCATTGAAGTCAATGGGGACCCGAACTTTTAGGCACTAAAAAGGCTGTAAAATAGTCCAGGAACGGACTAGAGGGCTGCCAAAGGCAGCAAAATGTAGGTAAATCCCCTGAAAACAAATGTGGATAGGGAAATGAATTAAAATAAAATAAATTTAATTTAATTTAACCAATATCAATTGGAGACAGGTCCCACTGCAAGGAATCATGCGTCATATCACTCAACACTGGAGAAGGCCACTTTCAGTTAATTCGGCCCCAGCACCCAGACAGAGGAGAGAGGTCCCACAGCAAGGAATCATGCGTCATATCAACCACCACAGGAGAAGGCCACTCTCAGTTATTTCGGCCCAGCACCCAGACAGAGGAGAGAGGTCCCACAGCAAGGAATCATGCCTCATATCAACCACCACCGGAGAAGGCCACTCTCAGTTATTTCGGCCAACACCCAGACCGAAGAGAGAGGTCCCACAGCAAGGAATCATGCGTCATATCAACCACCACCGGAGAAGGCCACTCTGAGTTATTTCGGTCAGAACCCAGACCGAGGAGCGAGGTCCCACAGCAAGGAATCATGCGTCATATCACCCACCAATGGAGAAGGCCACGTTCAGTGATTTCGGCCCCAGCACCCAGATAGAGGAGAGAGGTCCCACAGCAAGGAATCATGCGTCATATCACCCACCACTGGAGAAGGCCATTTTCAGTTATTTAGGCCCCAGCACCCAGTCAGAGGAGAGAGGTCCCACAGCAAGGAATCATGCGTCATATCAACCACCACCAGAGAAGGCCACTCTCAGTTATATCGGCCAGCACCCAGACCGAAGAGAGAGGTCCCACAGCAAGGAATCATGCGTCATTTCACCCACCACTGGAGAAGGCCACTCTCAGTTATTTCGGCCCCAGCACCCAGTTAGAGGAGAGAGGTCCCACAGCAAGGAATCATGTGTCATATCAACCACCACCGGAGAAGGCCACTCTCAGTTATTTCAGCCCAGCACCCAGACAGAGGAGAGAGGTCCCACAGCAAGGAATCATGCGTCATATCAACCACCACCGGAGAAGGCCACTCTCAGTTATTTCGGCTCAGCACCCAGACAGAGGAGAGAGGTCCCACAGCAAGGAATCATGCGTCATATCAACCACCACTGGAGAAGGCCACTTTCAGTTATTTCGGCCCAGCACCCAGACAGAGAGAGAGGTCCCACAGCAAGGAATCATGCTTCATTTCACCCACCACCGGAGAAGGCCACTTTCAGTTATTTCGGCCCAGCACCCAGACAGAGGAGAGAGGTCCCACAGCAAGGAATCATGCGTCATTTCACCCACCACCGGAGAAGGCCACTATCAGTTATTTCAGCCCAACACCCAGACAGAGGAGAGAGGTCCCACAGCAAGGAATCATGCGTCATATCAACCACCACCGGAGAATGCCACTCTGAGTTATTTCGGTCAGAACCCAGACCGAGGAGCGAGGTCCCACAGCAAGGAATCATGCGTCATATCACCCACCACTGGAGAAGGCCACGTTCAGTGATTTCGGCCCCAGCACCCAGATAGAGGAGAGAGGTCCCACAGCAAGGAATCATGCGTCATATCACCCACCACTGGAGAAGGCCACTTTCAGTTATTTCGGCCCCAGCACCCAGATAGAGGAGAGAGGTCCCACAGCAAGGAATCATGCGTCATATCACCCACCACTGGAGAACGCCATTTTCAGTTATTTAGGCCCCATCACCCAGTCAGAGGAGAGATGTCCCACAGCAAGGAATCATGCGTCATATCAACCACCACCGGAAAAGGCCACTCTCAGTTATTTCAGCCCAGCACCCAGACAGAGGAGAGAGGTTCCACAGCAAGGAATCATGCGTCATATCAACCACCACTGGAGAAGGCCACTTTCAGTTATTTAGGCCCAGCACCCAGACAGAGGAGAGAGGTCCCACAGCAAGGAATCATGCGTCATTTCACCCACCTCCGGAGAAGGCCACTCTCAGTTATTTCGGCCCCACCACCCAGACAGAGGAGAGGTTCATTCAACTTTGGGTTGCACCGCAAGATCATGGTAAAGTTAAAAAAATGAGGATTCAATAAAGAAGTGCCCCGGAGTACAAGAATACATGGTTGAGGGGGAGGCAGTTATAAATGTCTATTCTGCACAAGGTAGGGACAGGTCCTGTGGGATCCATGCCTGGTTCATTTTTATGAACGTCAGCTTGTTCACGTTGGCTGTGGACAGGCGGCTGCGTTTGTCAGTAATGACGCCCCCTGCCGTGCTGAATACACGTTCAGACAAAACTCTGGCCGCTGGGCAGGCCAGCGCCTCCAAGGCATTAAATGCTAACTCTGGCCACGTGGCCAATTTGGAGACCCAGAAGTTGAATGGGGCCGAACCATCAGTCAGTACGTGGAGGGGTGTGCAGACGTACTGTTCAACCATGTTAGTGAAATGCTGCCTCCTGCTAACACGTTCCGTATCAGGTGGTGATGCAGTTAGTTGTGGCATGGAGACAAAAATTTTCCACATTTCTGCCATGCTAACCCTGCCCTCAGAGGAGCTGGCCGTGACACAGCTGCGTTGGCGACCTCTTGCTCCTCCTCTGCCTTCGCCTTGGGCTTCCACCTGTTCCCCTGTGACATTTGGGAATGCTCTCAGGAGCGCCTCTACCAGCGTGCGCTTGTACTCGCGCATCTTCCTATCACGCTCCAGTGCAGGAAGTAAGGTGGGCACATTGTCTTTGTACCGGGGATCCAGCAGGGTGGCAACCCAGTAGTCCGCACACGTTAAAATGTGGGCAACTCTGCTGTCGTTGCGCAGGCACTGCAGCATATAGTCGCTCATGTGTGCCAGGCTCCTCAGAGGTAAGGACAAGCTGTCCCCTGTGGGAGGCGTATCATCATCGTCCTGTGTATCCCCACAGCCACGCACCAGTGATGGGCCTGAGCTGTGTCGGATGCCACCCCGCTGTGAACCTGCTTCATCCTCATCCTCCTCCACCTCCTCCTCATCCTCCTCGTCCTTCAGTAGTGGTCCCTGGCTGGCCACATTTGTACCTGGCCTCTGCTGTTGCAAAAAACCTCCCTCTGAGCCACTTCTAACAGACTGGCCTGAAAGTGCTGAAAATGACCCCTCATCCTCCTCCTCCTCCTGGGCCACCTCCTCTTCCATCATCGCCCTAAGCGTTTTCTCAAGGAGACATAGAAGTGGTATTGTAACGCTGATAACGGTGTCATCGCCACTGGCCATATTGGTGGAGTACTCGAAACAGCGTAACAGGGCAAACAGGTCTCGCATGGAGGCCCAATCATTAGTGGTGAAGTGGTGCTGTTCCGCAGTGCGACTGACACGTGCGTGCTGCAGCTGAAACTCCACTATGGCCTGCTGTTGCTCGCACAGTCTCTCCAGCATGTGCAAGGTGGAGTTCCACCTGGTGGGCATGTCGCATATGAGGCGGTGAGCGGGGAGGCCGAAGTCCCGCTGTAGCGCAGACAGGCGAGCAGCGGCAGGATGTGAACGCCGGAAGCGTGCACAGACGGCCCTCACTTTATGCAGCAGCTCTGACATGTCGGGGTAGTTGTGAATGAACTTCTGCACCACCAAATTCAGCACATGCGCCAGGCAAGGGATGTGCATCAAACCGGCTAGTCCCAGAGTTGCGACAAGATTTCGCACATTATCGCACACCACCAGGCCGGGCTTGAGGCCCACCGGCAGAAACCACTCGTCGGTCTGTTGTTCAATACCCCGCCACGACTCCTGCGCGGTGTGGGGCCTGTCCCCTAAACATAAGAGTTTCAGAATGGCCTGCTGACGTTTACCCTGGGCTGTGCTGAAGTTGGTGGTGAAGGTGTGTGGCTGACTGGATGAGCTGGTGGAAGCAGAGGAGGAGGAAGCCGAGGAGGAGGAGGAGGAGGCTACAGGAGGCAAAGAATGATGCCCTGCGATCCTTGGCGGCGGAAGGACGTGCACCAAGGAACTCTCCACCTGCGGGTTAGCCGCCACTACATTTACCCAGTGTGCAGTTAGGGAGATATAGCGTCCCTGGCCGTGCTTACTGGTCCACGTATCTGTGGTTAGGTGGACCTTGCCACAGATGGCGTTGCGCAGTGCACACTAGATTTTATCGGATACTTGGCTGTGCAGGGAAGTCACGGCTGTCTTGGAGAAGTAGTGGCGGCTGGGAACAACATACTGTGGGACAGCCATGGACCTCAGCTGTTTGAAGCTGTCTGTGTCCACCAGCCTGAATGACAGCATTTCAAAGGCCAGTAGTTTGAGCCCCACCAAATATCGCTGTAAATTCTGGCGGGTACTGGAACCTTAGGTAGTTGGTTTACTAGGACGTGTGGCTGTGGCAGAATGGCCACGTCCTCTCCCAGCACCAGAGGGTACACTAACACCATCACGACGGCGTCATCGTCCCTTACTAGATGTTTTCATCATTGTTACCGTTCACCAAGCACCACAATAATGAAAAAAATATTTGGCCCAATGTATTGATTTCAAATTTAGGCCTTTTTTTACAGGCACCTAACACTATCTGCCTTTTTGTTTATGTAGTGTATTACACTAATCCAGGCACAGCAGTAACCACTGATTTAGGGGAATATCTCTTTTAGGGCTAGTATCTAGGCCCTGGATGAAAGGTATCCTTTTTTGGACAGATTTACACTTGGCCTGCAACAGCTGGGACAAAAGATTCAGGGTATTGCTATTTTGGCAATTGAATTTCACCCCAGAACAAAATATATGTTTTGACGGACACTATGAATCCTGGCCTGCAACAGCTGGGACACCAGATTCAGGGTATTGCTATTTTGGCAATTGAATGTCACCCCAGAACAAAATATATGTTTTTGCGGACATTATGAATCCTGGCCTGCAACAGCTGGGACACCAGATTCAGGGTATTGCTATTTTGGCAATTGAATGTCACCCCAGAACAAAATATATGTTTTTGCGGACACTATGAATCCTGGCCTGCAACAGCTGGGACACCAGATTCAGGGTATTGCTATTTTGCAAAATTAATTTCACCCCAGTACAAAATATGTGTTTTGGCAGACACTATAAGATCTGGCCTGCAACTGCTGGGAAACCAGAATCAGGGTATTGCTATTTTGCCAGAATAATTTCACCCCAGAACAAAATATGTGTTTTGGCAAACACTATGAAATCTGGCCTGCAATTGCTGGTACACCAGAATAAGGGTATTGCTATTTTGCCAGATTAATTTCGCCCCAGAACAAGATATATGTTTTAGCTGACACTATGAAATCTGGCCTGCAACTGCTGGGACACCAGAATCAGGGTATTGCTATTTTGCAAGATTAATTTCACCCCAGAACAAAATATATGTTTTAGCAGACACTATGAAATCTGGCCTGCGACTGCTGGGACACCAGATTCAGGGTATTGCTATTTTGTAAAATTAATTTCACCCAAGAACAAAATATGTGTTTTGGCAGACACTATGAAATCTGGCCTGCAACTGCTGGGACACCAGATTCAGGGTATTGCTATTTTGCCTGATTAATTTCACCCCAGAACAAAATATATGTTTTAGCAGACACTATGAAATCTGGCCTGCAACTGCTGGGACACCAGATTCAGGGTATTGCTATTTTGCCTGATTAATTTCACCCCAGAACAAAATATGTGTTTTGGCAGACACTATGAAATCTGGCCTGCAACTGCTGGGACACCAGAATCAGGGTATTGCTATTTTGCCAGATTAATTTCACCCCAGAACAAAATATATGTTTTAGCGGACACTATTCTATTTTGCCAGCCACAGCTGAAACCACTGATTTATGGTATTGCTATTTTAGGAATTGAATTTCACCCCAGAACAAAATATATGTTTTAGCGGACTCTATGAAATCTGGCCTGCAACTGCTGGGACACCAGAATCAGGGTATTGCTATTTTGCCAGATTAATTTCACCCCAGAACAAAATATGTGTTTTGGCAGACACTATGAAATCTGGCCTGCAACTGCTGGGACACCAGAATCAGGGTATTGCTATTTTGCCAGATTAATTTCACCCCAGAACAAAATATATGTTTTAGCGGACACTATGGAATCTGGCCTGCAACTGCTGGGACACCAGATTCAGGGTATTGCTATTTTGCAAAATTAATTTCACCCCAGAACAAAATATGTGTTTTGGCAGACACTATGAAATCTGGCCTGCAACTGCTGGGACACCAGATTCAGGGTATTGCTATTTTGCCAGATTAATTTCACCCCAGAACAAAATATATGTTTTAGCAGACACTATGAAATCTGGCCTGCAACTGCTGGGACACCAGATTCAGGGTTTTGCTATTTTGCCAGATTAATTTCACTCCAGAGCAAAATATATGTTTTAGCGGACACTATGAAATCTGGCCTGCAACTGCTGGGACACCAGAATCAGGGTATTGCTATTTTGCCATATTAATTTCACCCCAGAACAAAATATATGTTTTGGCGGACACTATTCTATTTTGCCAGCCACAGCTGAAACCACTGATTTATGGTATTACTATTTTAGGAATTGAATTTCACCCCAGAACAAAATATAGGTTTTAGCGGACACTATGAAATCTGGCCTGCAACTGCTGGACCACCAGAATCAGGGTATTGCTATTTTGCCAGATTAATTTCACCCCAGAACAAAATATGTGTTTTGGCAGACACTATGAAATCTGGCCTGCAACTGCTGGGACACCAGATTCAGGGTATTGCTATTTTGCCTGATTAATTTCACCCCAGAACAAAATATATGTTTTAGCAGACACTATGAAATCTGGCCTGCAACTGCTGGGACACCAGAATCAGGGTATTGCTATTTTGCAAGATTAATTTCACCCCAGAACAAAATATATGTTTTCTCGGACACTATTCTATTTTGCCAGCCACAGCTGAAACCACTGATTTATGGTATTGCTATTTTGGCAATTGAATTTCACCCCAGAAAATAATCTATCCTTTGCCAGACAGCAGACAGTATTATACTTGTCTAGCCAAAGCTGGAACACCAGATTTAGGGGATTGGTATTTGGGCAATTGTATTTAACCCCTTAATAAAATATAGAAATTGCTATCCTGAGTTTCTAGGGGTGACAATTAGCACAGCCAAGCCCCTTATGTAGGATATAGCAAAAAAAAACGCTCTGTGCAGCCTAAAAACCAGCGAGCAAGTAACTAGCAGAAGTTCAATGATTCTCAGCTGTAGATCGATCCGTTCATTAGGTGCTGTTGCTGACTTTAACCTGCCTAATCTCGCCCTGACAGAAGCTGGGTCCTCTCCCTACACTAATCAGAGCAGTGTGACGTGCGGCGCTACGTGACTCCAGCTTAAATAGAGGCTGGGTCACATGCTGCACTTGGCCAATCACAGCCATGCCATTAGTAGGCATGGCTGTGATGGGCTCTTAGGGCAAGAAGTAAAACGCTAGCTGATTGGCTGCTGTGCAGCACTTCAGAAAGCGGGAAGAAATCGACGAACAACGGACCCGAACCGGAACTTTTTTGAAAATGTCCGGGTTCGGGTCCGGGTCCCGGACACCCCAAAATTCGGTACGAACCCGAACGATGCTCGAACTGTTCGCTCAACACTACTCTTGAATTGCACCTCCTTACATTGGTACAATATCATAAGGAGAATCGTAAACCAAGAGGGATGAGAACCCGTTTAAAACCAACCACATATTCTCACAATGGTGAATATAGAGCGCTCTTTGAAGCGATCTCGAACAAATATGCACTTGATCTCATTCTTCTCAATATTAAACATTTGCAAAAGGATCTGCGAGTATTGAAAACTAAAATGATGCAAGTAGAGGAATCCTTGAAATTTACAATGCCAATGGAGGAATGTACTGCTTTTCTTGAGAAGCAAAATGCCTTTCTGAAAAAAAGGAGGGGTGAATTGGAAGAAACCAAAAGAAGTAAATGGTATTGTGACAAACAAGATTACACCATTGGACATATGTACAATTGGAACACAGAGAATGTGAATGGGAGATCCACGATAAAGAAATTTAACAACAAAAAGAATCAAGATCAAAGTAAGAATAAAACGGAGAAAGAAAAAACAAAGTATGACATGGATAACAACCAGCCTTTTTTAGGCGACGCTACCGCGCTACCCCCCCAGGTCAAAAATACAAGACAAGGTGGGCGCCGACACGGAAGATCTACAAAACAGCAAACCGCAAAGGACTTCCTGCAACACGACGTCCAAGATTTCGAAAAAGAAATTAATAACATAGTGGTAAATATATCTTCACACATACTTGATGAACATGAACTAAAAATTTTGAACAAAGGTTTAACATTTTGTCCACAGGCAAAGATGGACTGGTTCCAGTTGGATCTGGACTTACACCACCTCTTCAGAACTCTGAAACTGAGGGTGTGGTGTGACTCCAGACCCACGAGATTACATGATGTGGATAATAGCCCATGGTCAAATTTGACTTTGAAGCAATTTGATTTATTTTTAAAAAGTGATTTTACACCTGTGATAAACTCGCATGCTCTTGAGACGTTTTTGGAGTCAGTTAAAAGGGATATTGCACAACTTAAAGATAATGTATGTGGTCAATAGTGATGATTGAATATGCTAATATTCAAATTTGCGATATTTCGCGAATATTTCGTAAAATACTCTCGATATATTCGTAAAATGGAATATTCGTATTCAAATCGTCTGTGCTATATTTAAAAAATAGAATCGCTAATAAAATATTCTCGTAATGCGCATGTTTATGCGCGTAATGTGGAAAACCGTTTTTACTGGCATCAATACTAAATCGATTAAATTACTCTAATCTTGTGCTATAAAAATATACCATGTACATGTTACATACATGCATTTCAAATGTTAATTAACCCTTATTATAATTGCATATATGCGTATGCGCATTGCGATCAATATTAAATCGAATTACGCGACCGTCACGTCGGCGGGTGACGTCTTTGTACGCGGCGCGATTCAAAGTTTCACATGCGAATTTGCTTGCGAAATCGTGCGATAAAGGAGTCAGGACTTGAGATTGAGGCTGACATAAGAAGATGGTGGGCAGAACCTTCAGTTTCAGAGAGGACAAAGTTCTCATAACTGTAAGTAAAATCTATTATTCTTGTTGATAATGTGAATGGATTGGAAAACTGATTTATATGCACGTATGCGCTAATTTAATGCGATTTCTTTTTTTTTTTTTTTATCGCATCACATTAATTATATTTCTTCATGTCTGATAGATGTACCTGATTTTGGCCATAATTTTTGTTGTTAATTTTTTTTTTAGGTGGCCTGTATTTAATGTATATAAAGCTGACAAATAATTAATTACATGCATATTTTACATCAATTGTCATATACACCATAAACACCACACATATCACACCAAACACTATATACCACAAACACACATTCGCGCGCACACACATATAATCTATAGATTTGAGTTTCTATTGTTGGTCCGTCAAAACCTTTTTTTGCAGACCTCCAGTATTTGCTGGTTCATTTAGCATTACCCAGGGTGCACCACGGGGAGGCGAACCAGCTCTACACCCCATAAAGTTCCGGTCACATAATAGACGGGTACAATATTCTAGGCCCTATACAACGCACTTTATTTCCCCAACTGTCATGTGCCTGCCTCGGCCTCTTTATGAATGAAGCCGGTGGAGCAGGCGTGGGACTGGTCCGTAGTGAGTGAGTATACACTCACCCAAAGAATTATTAGGAACACCATACTAATACGGTGTTGGACCCCCTTTTGCCTTCAGAACTGCCTTAATTCTACGTGGTATTGATTCCACAAGGTGCTGATAGCATTCTTTAGAAATGTTGGCCCATATTGATAGGACAGCATTTTGCAGTTGATGGAGATTTTAGGGATGCACATCCAGGGCACGAAGCTCCCGTTCCACCACATCCCTAAATGCTTTGAAGCAACTGCCATGTGATTGGTTGACTAGATAATTGCATTAATGAGAAATAGAACAGGTGTTCATAATAATTCTTTAGGTGAGTGCATATTATATGCTCTTATATTTTATCTTGCAGCGAATGGTCAAAAAGGGTTATGACCGTACACGTTGGCATGACTCCAAAAAAGCCATTGTCCTGGGCATCCAGGAAATGCTTAAAGAGAAATTTCGGCGGGAGCATTCCGATAATGCCATTAAGAAGAGGTGGTCGGACCTGAAAAGGAGGGACCCAGACTTGGTCCGAGAAATTTCTGAAAGAGTTTGCCCAGGTAATATGCTTACATTAAACAATGTTGATGAGAAATAACGTAATGTACAGTGCTGTCTATAATTATTCATACCCCTGTCAAATCTTAACTTAAAGTTACGTTTAATCAAAAATCAATACATTTGTTGACGGTAAATATTATAGTTGTCACAAAAAAACAATAAGACGATGTACAATAGGCATTATTGTGGCAAAAAAAAAAAAAAAAAAAAAAGTTCTACACTTATTTGTCCATGTGTGCTGTTTTTTTTTTGAATAAAATTAACTTTAATTCAACATAAAATTCTGTGCATTTATGTATTTGAATATTATGCTGTTTGATGGTGTTTTGCCAGACTTTTAAAACATACTTAGTATTTGGATTATCAACCCTATTACATATTTTATTAATGTGTTTGGTCTTCCATATTAAATAGTTAAACGGACATGAGACGCATTCTTCTTCAAAATCTACCCAGTATTTTCGTAGGGCCATTCTTTGAATCTCGTCAAAGAGCTCACAACACTATTGGAGTCATTTATCAAACTGGTGTAAAGCAGAACTGCCTTAGTTGGCCATAGCAACCAATCAGATTCCACCTTTCATTTTCCACAGGAGCAGTCAAAAATGAAAGGTGTAATCTGATTGGTTGCTATGGGCCAGTGCTTCTCAATTATTTTCTGTCATGCCCCCCCTAGGAAGAAGAAAACATTTCGCGCCCCGTGCGACTGTAAATAGTATCATTTGTCTATAAAATTGTTATAAGTACACCAATCTCCCCACAGGCGAGGGCCATTAACACCCCCATATCATGTGCAGGCTCCATTAACCCCCCTCCCCAATCATGTGCAGGGTCCAGGCTTCCCCCCTCCCCCCAAATCATGTGCAGGCTCTCTCCCCCCCCCAAAATCATGTGCAGGCTCCATTAACCCCCTCCCCCCAATCATGTGCAGGCTCCATTAACCCCCTCCCCTCAATCATGTGCAGGCTCCATTAACCCCCTCCCCAATCATGTGCAGGGTCCAGGCTTCCCCTCCCCCAAATCATGTGCAGGCTCCTCCCCCCCAAAATCATGTGCAGGCTCCATTAACCCCCTCCCCAATCATGTGCAGGCTACATTAACCCCTCTCCCCAATCATGTGCAGGCTACATTAACCCCCCCAATACTTACCTCCCTGGAAGTGCTGGATGCAGGCCTCTTCCGGCCTGTGTCCCGCTCTGCACTCTGCTCAGGCGGCGCGATGACGCCATCGCGCCGCCTGAACC
Organism: Bufotes viridis; assembly: GCA_033119425.1. Taxonomy (NCBI): domain Eukaryota; kingdom Metazoa; phylum Chordata; class Amphibia; order Anura; family Bufonidae; genus Bufotes; species Bufotes viridis. The sequence continues at coordinate 114,835,026 of CM065591.1, forward strand.
GCTCTGATAGGCTGACGGCACAAGGCCCGCAGCCTATCAGAGGAGCAGGGGAGGGAGACGCCTCTCCCTCCACTTCCGCACAGCACAGCGATCTGTATCGCTGTCCAGAGGACAGCGATACAGATCACTATGGAGATAAACGCTTCCACAGTGGAAGCGTTCATCTCCTGTGACCTGGAGCCCCCCTTTACGGAGCCTCGAGCCCCACTATTTGAGAAACACTGCTATGGGCAAAGGAGACAGTTTCGCTTTACCTCAGTCTTGATAAATCTCCCCTTATATTTCTCAATTTTGGTGGAGACCAAGCCCGCCCCTGCATTTTGATGTCAATATGTGATAAGATAGACAATTCTGTCCCCCTTTGCATACCAAGGAGAGAATTGCCCTAGTAATTGCAATAAAAAAGCTTCTGGGGTTCAACATAGGGATTCCCGGTAAAAAAATACATAACTCCAGGGAGGCTGATCATTTTAACAAGGTTAACACGGCCAAACCAAGAGACATAGATGTCCTTCCATCCCTCAAAATCTGACTTAATATTAAAGGACGTGAAACAAAAAATAAAATATCATCCGCATAAGCTGCATATTTATGTTTAAATCGTCGAGTTTAGATTTTCCTGTCTAAATCATGAACAATGTGCAATTACAGGTCAGCCTGTTCCGACAGTGCGCAGAAGATCGGCGCATCGGGATATACAGGTGGTGGAGGTGTCGGAGGAGGACGAAGAGGCAGGCCCCCCCACCATGGAGCCCAGTAACACTGCCCCACCGGAGGTGGCCCAGGTTGTTGAGGTGGGGGAAGAGGCTGGTCCCTCTGAACCCCACACCTCAGCGGCTGCGGGAACACCTCCAGCTCAGGAGGATACAGAGAAGGAGGAGGTGGCCCAGACAGAGGAGTAAGAGTTGGTGACCACCCCACAGCAAGAGGGTAAATATCTACAAAAAAATCATTCTAACTATAACTAACAAACCTAATTCTACTTAAATATTCTAACAAAGGTTGTTTTGTAACCTTGGTTAGAACATTTAAAGGAATATGTAAAGGAAGGGTGGGGTCAGACAATAGCAAGGGCTGATGGGAGAATGATGATGGACAGAGCGGCTAGTTTAAACTGGTCTCCCTGTGTCTCTGAGACAACACCCTGCTGGGTAAACAATGGGACAGGAAAACGGGGGAGGGAAAAAGGCACAGAAAAGCAATACATTTTACAGTACACATTATAAAAAAAAGGGCCTTCATGGCGGACACACAAAAAGGAATTCAAGTGTAGCCAGAGTCCTGGCTACACACACCAAACAGGCAATAACATTAAAGTAATAGCAACATATACACAAAGAAAAACTTCACAGTAAACGGAAAAATTATAAATTAAACTCTACTAAACTCTAACCAATCTATGAAATATATAATTTTTTGTTATTTGAACACTACTATAGTCTTAAAAATCTACAAAAGATATAGGGCCAGATTTATCATTACTCTTGCAGTTCACTCCACTTTCAAAGAAGGCGTATGTGTATTTGAGTCAAGTCAAATTTATCATGGGCTCTTTCAGAGGTTGATAAATCTGGTGTATTTCTGGTTCCTAGTTGTATTTTGGCTTTGTCTTTGGAAAAGTCGTAATTTTAAAAAAGTGATTTTGTCAAACATAAGCATGGTCATGAGTGGAGTGAGTTTGCGCAATTTTTTGCGACTTTTTTGCGACTATTTAAAAAGTCGCAATAATAAATCTGTCTTGCAAGTGATTTACATACGACAAAACGCCCATAAACTTGGTTTTGGAGTGAGTGGCGTAAGTCTCCAAAAAGTCGCAAAAAATTGCGCAATTTGGCTTTTTGCGCAATTTTTTGCGACTTTTCAACTCCAGAAAAGTGACTTAGGCTAATGATAAATCTGGCCCATAATTTTTCAGAATATTGTATTCTAATCTATTTACAAGTTAAAATGTAAACACTAGCCATACTACAAAACTAAATGCTATCATAACATACATAGACTTTTTTCACACTAACTCTAGTATTATTTTAAACGCTACTAAATTTAAAAAATTTTTAATAAACTATATAATTTTTTTCAAATAATGTATTCTAAACTATTCACAGGTAAAAAATAAATACTAGCCACACTACAAAACAAAATGCTATCATATATACAAATACATTCTTCACACTAACCCTAATAACTAATTTAATGCTACAAAAGTCTAACAAAATAAAAAAAATATATAATGTTTGTGAATAATTCACATTATTTACATGTCAATAGTTAAGTATAAACACTAACAATACTAAAAAAACTAAATGCCATCAGTGCCTACTACTGTGACTGATAAACTCTCTATTGTTTCCCAATAGCTATAAATAATCTCCTGCAAAAAATAAAGAAAGTCAGACGTGACCAACGCAGAGCTGGCCAGGAGATCCAGCTCCAAATTCAAGAGCTGGAGAAAAAACTGAGGTTCCTGCAAAAAAAAAAATTAAAGCGAGCTGCGTGATCTGCAGGAGCAGGTTTAAAAGCTCAAGAAGCTGTGATAGTTTTTTTTTGTTGTTTCCTTACATGATGGGACAGGGAGGGTTTGTGTGTTACTGTTATACAGTTTTATTTATAATTTTATTATTTGTTAAAAAAAAAATGCTCAGATAGAGCTTATATTTATATAGTTTGATTAAACTTTTTTTATTCAAAAAGTCAAAAAGTTGCAATTCATTTGTGAAATTGTCAAATGTTTTGTTTTAAATTTACTATACAACTTAGAAGTAAGGAACATATAGTCTAGTTTTAGAATTATGCATGGTCCAGTCAGACAGTTTCATGAGGTGCATGTTAACAGTGCAGTATAAGGCCTACACATAACTCTGCTTGATCAGGACATTACAGCTAATCCATTTTTTTTTGCATAATTAATACAATAAAAGTTACCTAAGTTTGATCAAAACAACAGCATTTAAAGACAACGGTATAGTGTAAGGCCCACACAGATAAATGAGTTGTATGAGGACAGCAGCATTTAAAGCCAACGGTGTAGTGTAAGGCCCACACAGATTAAATACGCTAGTTGAGGACAGCAGCATTTAAAGACAAAGGTGTAGTGTAAGGCCCACACAGAAAAATGAGTTGTATGAGGACAGCAGCATTTAAAGACAACAGTGTAGTGTAAGGCCCACACAGATTAAATGAGTTTGATGAGGACAGCAGCATTCAAAGATAATAGTATAGTGTAAGGCCCACACAGATAAATGAGTTGTATGAGGACAGCAGCATTTAAAGACTACGGTGTAATGTAAGGCCCACACAGATTAAATGAGTTTGATGAGGACAGCAGCATTTAAAGATAATGGTGTAGTGTAAGGCCCACACAGATTAAATACGCTAGTTGAGGAGAGCAGCATTTAAAGACAACGGTGTAGTGTAAGGCCCGCACAGATTAAATGAGTTTGATGAGGACAGAAGCATTTAAAGGTAACTGTATAGTGTAAGGCCCACACAGATAAATGAGTTGTATGAGGACAGCAGCATTTAAAGTCAACGGTGTAGTGTAAGGCCCACACAGAGTAAATGAGATTAAATGAGTTGTATAAGGAGAGCAGCATTTAAAGATAACGGTATAGTGTAAGGCCCACACAGATAAATGAGTTGTATGAGGACAGCAGCATTTAAAGCCAACGGTGTAGTGTAAGGCCCACACAGATTAAATACGCTAGTTGAGGACAGCAGCATTTAAAGACAAAGGTGTAGTGTAAGGCCCACACAGAAAAATGAGTTGTATGAGGACAGCAGCATTTAAAGACAACGGTGTAGTGTAAGGCCCACACAGATTAAATGAGTTTGATGAGGACAGCAGCATTCAAAGATAATAGTATAGTGTAAGGCCCACACAGATAAATGAGTTGTATGAGGACAGCAGCATTTAAAGACTACGGTGTAATATAAGGCCCACACAGATTAAATGAGTTTGATGAGGACAGCAGCATTTAAAGATAATGGTGTAGTGTAAGGCCCACACAGATTAAATACGCTAGTTGAGGAGAGCAGCATTTAAAGACAACGGTGTAGTGTAAGGCCCACACAGATTAAATGAGTTTGATGAGGACAGAAGCATTTAAAGGTAACTGTATAGTGTAAGGCCCACACAGATAAATGAGTTGTATGAGGACAGCAGCATTTAAAGTCAACGGTGTAGTGTAAGGCCCACACAGAGTAAATGAGATTAAATGAGTTGTATGAGGACAGCAGCATTTAAAGATAACGGTATAGTGTAAGGCCCACACAGATAAATGAGTTGTATGAGGACAGCAGCATTTAAAGCCAACGTTGTAGTGTAAGGCCCACACAGATTAAATACGCTAGTTGAGGACAGCAGCATTTAAAGACAAAGGTGTAGTGTAAGGCCCACACAGAAAAATGAGTTGTATGAGCACAGCAGCATTTAAAGACAACGGTGTAGTGTAAGGCCCACACAGATTAAATGAGTTTGATGAGGACAGCAGCATTCAAAGATAATAGTATAGTGTAAGGCCCACACAGATAAATGAGTTGTATGAGGACAGCAGCATTTAAAGACTACGGTGTAATGTAAGGCCCACACAGATTAAATGAGTTTGATGAGTACAGCAGCATTTAAAGATAATGGTGTAGTGTAAGGCCCACACAGATTAAATACGCTAGTTGAGGAGAGCAGCATTTAAAGACAACGGTGTAGTGTAAGGCCCACACAGATTAAATGAGTTTGATGAGGACAGAAGCTTTTAAAGGTAACTGTATAGTGTAAGGCCCACACAGATAAATGAGTTGTATGAGGACAGCAGCATTTAAAGTCAACGGTGTAGTGTAAGGCCCACACAGAGTAAATGAGATTAAATGAGTTGTATGAGGACAGCAGCATTTAAAGATAACGGTATAGTGTAAGGCCCACACAGATAAATTAGTTGTATGAGGACAGCAGCATTTAAAGACAACGATGTAGTGTAAGGCCCACACAGATTAAATACTCTAGTTGAGGACAGCAGCATTTAAAGGCAACGGTGTAGTGTAAGGCCCACACAGATAAATGAGTTTGATGAGGACAGCAGCATTTAAAGATAACGGTATAGTGTAAGGCCCACACAGATTAATGAGTTGTATGAGGACAGCAGCATTTAAAGTCAACGGTGTAGTGTAAGGCCCACACAAATTAAATGAGTTTGATGAGGACAGCAGCATTCAAAGATAACGGTATAGTGTAAGGCCCACACAGATAAATGAGTTGTATGAGGACAGCAGCATTTAAAGATAACGGTGTAGTGTAAGGCCCAGACAGATTAAATACGCTAGTTGAGGACAGCAGCATTTAAAGACAATGGTGTAGTGTAAGGCCCACACAGATAAATGAGTTTGATGAGGACAGCAGCATTTAACGATAACGGTATAGTGCAATGCCCACACAGATTAAATACGCTAGTTGAGAAGAGCAGCATTTAAAGACAAGTGTGTAGTGTAAGGCCCACACAGATTAAATGAGTTTGATAAGGACAGCAGCATTTAAAGGTAACTGTATAGTGTGAGGCCCACACAGATAAATGAGTTGTATGAGGACAGCACCATTTAAAGTCAACGGGGTAGTGTAAGGCCCACACAGATTAAATGAGTTTGGTGAGGACAGCAGCATTCAAAGATAACGGTATAGTGTAAGGCCCACACAGATAAATGAGTTGCATGAGGACAGCAGCATTTAAAGACAACGGTGTACTGTAAGGCCCACACAGATTAAATACGCTAGTTGAGGACAGCAGCATTTAAAGACAATGGTGTAGTGTAAGGCCCACACAGATTAAATGAGTTTGATGAGGACAGCATCATTTAAAGATAACGGTATAGTGTAAGGCCCACACAGATAAATGAGTTTGATGAGGACAGCAGCATTTAAAGATAACGGTATAGTGTAATGCCCACACAGATTAAATACGCTAGTTGAGAAGAGCAGCATTTAAAGACAACGATATAGTGTAAGGCCCACACAGAAAAATAAGTTTGAGGACAGCAGCATTATCATGAAGAAGATTATATTACTGGGTAGATTCAATCTCTACATATAGCTCGTCGTAACTCAGCAGAAACAGACTGCAGCATGTTCTTATTTTGTATCATGTAAGTGTTTACAGGAAAGTGCTACTGTGCTACTGCCATCCTGGTAAAGCTAGTGATAGTTTTACACAACCCAATTTTATTATTTTGAGCTTCTTGACCAAAAAAGAAAAAAAAAAGAATTACTGTAACACACAATGAGAAGTATTGCAAGCATTGTCTAAACTTTATTTGTCTACAAAATAATCTACACATCCTATCTTTTTTGGATAGTTTTTTTTTAAAAATATCAGTTATTTAAAAGTTCTTTTTTAAAAAAATTGATGGAATTGATTTGTGTCTATAACTAAAATCCACAATTATAAAAAAGTTTATACATGATTAAAAAGAAAGTGTTTTGAAAATGATACCAGGACTAACTGTATGTGGAGACTACAATTGGTCCATCACACTCATAGGTTTAAATAATATTTCTTTTAAAAATGTAATTGAAAAAAAAGGAGCTGTTGTGATTCAAAGAATAATGTAGTGTGTAACGGACCGTTACGCACACAACTCCGTTAAGGCGATATTCCCTTTTCCGGATAGACCAGCAGCTACTGCAATCACCAACTTCCCGAACTGCAAACCACACGAATTCACCAACTTCCGAACAAGAGACGCACGAACCCTGGAAGCAGCCGAACAGGAAAAGCAATATGAACAGCTCACACTCCTGGCAATCAGCATACAGTCAAATCACCCCCAATAACGAGACGACACTTCGTTTTGAGGGTCAAGCAGGAACTCAAACTTTTATTGAGGGCTACCTGCCCGGTATTTATCCAGGTCTCCCACCTGGTGGACACTCCCCTAGGGGACCAGAAGGAAGACTGCGACACGGGATACAGCAGCCAATCACACACAATGGGACAAAACAGACACCCCCAGCATATCCCTCCCCTCTGCCTGTGATACAATCCCCCTACATGGGTAATGTAATCATCACAGGCAGGCGAATACACAATGTCTTCTGTCCTGGAGACAATTGAGGAGTCATTCAATTATCTCTCAGGACAAAGGGAAATCGCCAATACACATGTGGGGACAATAGGACAGACATCACTATTCAATACACAATGTCCCACCCTTTACAGTACACAGACATGTAACATATCCCCAGATGGCTTGGATCTGAGCGCTCAATATATCCAGGGATAGAGGCAGACTCCATTGAGCACATGGTTGCAAAAGGACATAAAATTACACAATGTTACAATTACTACATAAAACATATACATGCAACATATCCCCAGATAGCTTAGGTCTGAGCGCACATTATTGAATGGCGCTCAGACCACACATGTCCAGTTCAATTGCCATGGAGCTAAAGTCTTTCCCATAGTCTTTCATTATACGAATGGGCTCCATAGCAGAGCTATCTGGGGTATCACCGCTCAAACAGGACAAGCATACATGGGGCCATAGTCGCAGGGCAGGAGGCGAGCAAGCAGTCCCTTCCAGGAAACTGGGGCAGACTCTGGTACAGGGTCCAGTCCGCTACATTTCTCCTTTACCAAAGAGACTAACAGGGTATCTGACCTCCTGCCGGTCAGTGCCCTGAGTTAGTCCAGCAACCCACCCACGAAGCACAAACAGCAGTACAGCCCACCCACAATAAATGGTTACTACACCTGGATAAAGTAGCAACTTGTCCATGTCCAGGTGCCTCACTACGGCTGTGCGGGGGACTGGTAGACTGCCTAGGTGGGTTGCTGAGTGGGCAGAGACCGGCGATACTCTGCCCTGGGGCCAGCGCTACCACGGAAGTAGCCTGGTGGGAGCCTGGTTGTGGGGGAGGAGACCGACTGTCTCCCTCTGGATAAACCGCTCTGTGGCTGGGGGACAGGACCGACCGTCCTTGCCCCTTGTGCTGCAAGTGCAGAGACCACGGTCCCATCTGCACCGTTGGGGGCGTAACATCTCCCCTTGGTGGGTTAGGCTGCCGCTGGAGAGAGGTGTAACAAGCCCTCTCTCTGAACTGTAGACTGCCGCTGGGGAGAGCGGGTAGCAGGCTCCTCTCCCTGACCCTCTCTCTGCTGGTGGAGGGGGACCAACTGTCTCCCCTTTCAATATCTTGTCCTGCTGCTGGGGTACACACTGCAGCTGGGGAGGAAGGATGACACCTTTAGCTCCCTGGGGTACACACTGTCGCTGGGGGAGGAAGGGAAACACCTTCAGCTCCCGGGGTAGACACTGCCGCTGGGGAGGAAGGATGACACCTTCAGCTCCCGGGGTAGACACTGCCGCTGGGGAGGAAGGACGGCACCTTCAGCTCCCTGGGGTACACACAGCCGCTGGGGAGGGAGGACGGCACCTTCAGCTCCCTGGGATACACCCTGCCGCTGGGGAGGAAGGACGACACCTTCAGCTCCCTGGGGTACACACTGCCGCTGGGGAGGAAGGACAGCACCTTCAGCTCCCTGGGGTATACACTGCCGCTGGGGAGGAAGGACGACACCTTCAGCTCCCTGGGGTACACACGGCCGCTGTGGAGGTAGGACGGCACCTTCAGCTCCCGGGGGTACACACGGCCACTGGGATGGAAGGATGACACCTTCAGCTCCCTGGGGTACACACTGCCGCTGGGGAGGAAGGACGGCACCTTCAGCTCCCTGGGGTACACACTGCCGCTGGGGAGGAAGGACGACACCTTCAGCTCCCTGGGGTACACACTGCCGCTGTGGAGGAAGGACTGCACCTTCAGCTCCCGGGGGTACACACGGCCGCTGGGGAGGAAGGACGGCACCTTCAGCTCTCCGAAACGCACTCAGCCGCTGGGGAGGGCAGACGATACCATCTGCCATGAACTGCAGGTACTCTGCTGTTATCCTCCTCACGAACTGCACAGATTTCTCCGGGGGGTTGGGTCCGAAGAAAATCAGCCGTGATCTCAGCTCTCTGTCAAATTCCTCCTGCGTAGCTGGGTGCCATGCTTGTTCTCCTGAAGTTCTTTCTTTTGTAGATAGGGGCGCTGTACGGGTACTGGCGTTGCCCTCACTTTGTAATACAAGGAATGGTGTTGCCCTGTAGATGTCCTTCTGGGCTGTGGAAATGATCCCGCTGTTTGCCACCAAATGTAACGGACCGTTACGCACACAACTCCGTTAAGGCGATATTCCCTTTTCCGGATAGACCAGCAGCTACTGCAATCACCAACTTCCCGAGCTGCAAACCACACGAATTCACCAACTTCCGAACAAGAGACGCACGAACCCTGGAAGCAGCCGAACAGGAAAAGCAATATGAACAGCTTACACTCCTGGCAATCAGCATACAGTCAAATCACCCCCAATAACGAGACGACACTTCGTTTTGAGGGTCAAGCAGGAACTCAAACTTTTATTGAGGGCTACCTGCCCGGTATTTATCCAGGTCTCCCACCTGGTGGACACTCCCCTAGGGGACCAGAAGGAAGACTGCGACACGGGATACAGCAGCCAATCACACACAATGGGACAATACAGACACCCCCAGCATATCCCTCCCCTCTGCCTGTGATACAATCCCCTACATGGGTAATGTAATCATCACAGGCAGGCGAATACATACATGTCTTCTGTCCTGAAGACAATTGAGGAGTCATTCAATTATCTCTCAGGACAAAGGGAAATCGCCAATACACATGTGGGGACAATAGGACAGACATCACTATTCAATACACAATGTCCCACCCTTTACAGTACACAGACATGTAAACATATCCCCAGATGGCTTGGATCTGAGCGCTCAATATATCCAGGGATAGAGGCAGACTCCATTGAGCACATGGTTGCAAAAGGACATAAAATTACACAATGTTACAATTACTACATAAAACATATACATGCAACATATCCCCAGATAGCTTAGGTCTGAGCGCACATTATTGAATGGCGCTCAGACCACACATGTCCAGTTCAATTGCCATGGAGCTAAAGTCTTTCCCATAGTCTTTCATTATACGAATGGGCTCCATAGCAGAGCTATCTGGGGTATCACCGCTCAAACAGGACAAGCATACATGGGGCCATAGTCGCAGGGCAGGAGGCGAGCAAGCAGTCCCTTCCAGGAAACTGGGGCAGACTCTGGTACAGGGTCCAGTCCGCTACATAGTGGCTATTAACTAACCGGCATGGATCACCCAAAAAAAAACAGTTAATAGTGCATATTGGAGCCTTGCCTACAGCTTCCATAAAGTTATTTGTGATGCACTTACGGTTAAAATTCAAATGTTGAACAATAAAAGGCATAGATGGCCCCAACACATTGGGTTGAACTTGCCACGAAAAAAATAAAAATAAAATGTTTGCACCAGACATAGAACTAAAGATAAAAAAAGAGATTTACTCGACAAACAGTGAAAAGGATTCAAGGACTTGATAAACTACATTTCTGAATTATTATTTAAAAATTTACTTTATATATTAACAGCATGTGCCAATTATCAAAACATATTTGTCAAGAATTATCCTGAAAAATATACATGGATTTTTGGCTAGATACATGTGGCAATAATGCTCTACTCACAAAACCGGATTTCCACACAGATGAGTATAACGCCAGTCACACCCAACCATGTAGAGAAGTCAACACGGAAGTCCAGCATCCTTTCCAGAATGACAGACAACACCATGCTCGTACCTAATTCCGTATTAAAAAAAACAATAAAAAAAATAAAATTAAAACAGGTTATTAGGTTTATCAATCGGTCATGTAACATGGTCACTGCACAAGACCTTTTGAAAAGGGAAGCCCTGGTGCGGTGCCCACCTTGCTAAAGTGAGAACCACATCCGTTGCCTCCATAAACCCAATTTCTTCTAAATAATAAAATAATAAAATTAAAAAAAAAAATTTTGTAAATGAAGCATAACACCACTTTTTTTTTTTTATAAAATAGAATTAATTAACTCTTGACAATACCTTATGAACTTAGCACACGTGCCAACATAAAAAGTTCATAATAAATAACAATCCAATTCTAAATTGTTAACAAAAAAAAAATACTAGAAATAATAATAAATAGCAATCCAATTCCAAATTGTTAACAAAAAAAAAAGAATTATACTAGGAATAAAAAGTGGTCCATGCTGGTAGTCTCCACAAGATCATTCAGGACAGACAGCATCCCCAAAAAATATTCTTTAAACGAATAACACAATGTGTACTAAAAATAAGAAGGTGCCATAATAATGGCACACAATATTACTATCTGTTCAAAGCTTTGTAAATTCCCGCTGTTCTGTAGGGCTGTGGATCGGATTCCCACTCCCATTCACAGGAAAAACGTAAATCACAGCCCAAAGGTAGTAAAAAAATTTCTACTACCTTTGGGCTGTGATTTACGTTTTTCCACACAATATTACTAGTAAGCCTACAGTTTTAGGCTTACACAATGCAGGACCTAACCTCGCAGTGGCATCTCAGACAGGCGCATATAAATGTGAACTTGTTATTGTCGGGACTATATAATCCTGAATGCAACTGCACAGGATTTGCACAAACCTAAGTATTTAGGCATTAACAAAAAAAAGAAATTTCACCAAGAACATGATAGACAACAACACTATCAACAGCAGCAGCTAGATGTTTACCATTTAACTGAATGTCTAAACATAGATTGTGGACCTACAGAAGACAACAGGCAGCGGTAGCAGCTACAGCAGCAGGTAGATGTTTATGGGTCAGATTTCTGTCTACAAATATATCTCAGACTAAGTGAACACAACGTGTAGCAGCACAGTTTGAGTGTGCAATGTGCAGCAGGAATATGTTACCAGGAATGGGCCCCCTGCCAGACCTGGGCAGCAGCATGAGGAAGTATAGTCGACTGGTAAAGCAGCAGGTATAATTGTGCAGCAGGTATAATTGTGCAGCAGGTATAATTGTGCAGCAGGAATATGTTCCCAGGAATGGGCCCCCTGACAGACCTGGGCAGCAGCATGAGGAAGTATAGTCGACTGGTAAAGCAGCAGGTATAATTGTGCAGCAGGAATATCTTCCCAGGAATGGGCCCCCTTCCAGAACTGGACAAAAACGTAAATAGATAAAGACACCTGGTAGATCCGGAGATTCCATGTGTGCAGCAGGATTGTGTTAAAAAAGACACAAACTTCTATATTTTACAATGTCTACAATGTACATCACAAAAAAATTAGCTCCACACTTTGGCTGCACGGGGCTGCTCTCAGTTTCCATATCTGGCACATGTAGTGTGTGTAGCAGAACACAGCGGTAACGCAGCCAGCCTCCACGTGGGCCAGAGGGCAGTAGTAGTGACAGTGATTAGCCACAGCTCTCCCATCCTCCATGTGTCTGTGAGGAGGAAGGGATACCGGCGCTCTCCACACCCATACACGATCATCAGCGCCCACACGCGGGGCTCCGTCCGATGGCTGGACCCATCCTTCTTGCACCAGTCTGAGCACCAAACACAGCGACGATCCAGCTATTCTCGGCAAGGATTTTGGAGTGTCCCCAGTGCTTGCTTACCCGTCATGTTTAGTTCACCTCCCTCCCCACTAGTGAAACAGAAGACTCAGCTGTATTCCCCGGCTGCAGGCAGCGCGCTTTGTGGTTGACTCCAGTGCGCAGCACAGATCATCGATCTCAGCTCATGGTGGAGAATAAGCCTTTAGATGCAACATATCTCTACAAAGGGTGGAGTGTTAGTTTTCCCCTTTAAGGCTTTACCAGTTGATGACTAGCAAAGTGCTGCAACTTCACTGTCAATAAGCGGGGCCGACAGCTGGGGCCAAGACGTCACTGCCGATCCAGGATTCGTTCATTTTAATGAATGTCAGTCTGTCCAGGGAGTAAGTGGACAGACGGGTCCGCTTGTCCGTGACCACCCCACCTGCCGCGCTGAATGTCCGCTCAGACAGTATGCTGGAGGGGGGGACAGACAATAACTCCAGCGCCAACTGAGCCAGCTCACGGCAGGTGTCCAGTCTGGCAACCCAGTACTCCATGGGGTCGTCAGTGCTCATGCTGTCGGAATCACCAACGGACCCCATGTAGTCTGCCACCGTGCGGGCCAGCCGCTGGTGGTTACTGCTGCTGCTGCTGGTCGTACTGGGTCGTGCAGACTGGTAAAACAGCCTCATCTCACCCATTAGGTCATCTGCTCGGCTGGTGCTGCTGGGGCCAGCCACCTGCTGGGTGAGATGGGCGGGGGAGACTGGAGCTGGAGGCCGAGGGTTAGTCTGCTCCAGCCGCTTTATCAGACAGGCCCGCAGTTGGTCCATCCGGGCCTGCCGCCGACTGGCTGGGATAAACTGCTCCAGTTTCCCCTTGCATCGTGGGTCTAAAAGGGTGGCCAACCAATAATAATCCCTCCCCTTAAAACTCTTGATCCGGGGGTCCCTCCTGAGGCATCTCAGCATGTGGGCAGCCATGGGGAAGAGGACAGCCCGCTGTGACTCGTCGTGGCTGCCCGGGACCATGACCTTTTGGTCCTCCTGCTGCTGTTGCTGCTGCTCCCAGTGGGAGCTGCCCCACCCCCGGACTAACAGTGCCCCCATTACTGGCTCTCCCTCCTGACCAGTCCCAGACTCCTGGACGTCCACTGAGTCATCATCCTCCTCCTCATTGTCCTGGGCCTGGTCCTGGTGTGGAGCAAGGCCGCCTCATCTTGCTCCACCAAGGCACTCTCCCCAGCTTCAAGCAGGCTATCTAGTGTCCTGTCCAGCAGGAACACTAAGGGGAGCATGTCATTGAGGCCAACGTGCTCCCCGCTGCCCCGCTGACCATGTTTGTCGCCTGCTCAAATGGGGCCAACACGTGACAGACCTGCTGAATCTGCCCCCTGTATCTGCCACGCATTAGTGACATAGGGGAGTGGGTGTGCTGGCCCTGGAGTGCCTAGGTCCAGCAGATATTCCCTCACCGCCCGTCTCTGCTCCCACAACCTTTCCAGCATGTGGAGGGTGGAGTTCCACCGCGTCACACTGTCCATAATCAGCCTGTGAGGGGGCAAGCTGTTATCCCGCTGCAGTCTGGACAGGGACGCTGCGGCAGTTGGGGAGCGTCGGAAATGGCTGGCAATCCTACGTACCCTTAGCACAATGTCACTTAACCCTGGGTATGTACGGAGGAACTTCTGTACCACTAGGTTGAGGACATGTGCCATGCAGGGCACGTGGGTCAGACTGCCAGCCTGAAGGGCGGCGAGTAGGTTGCTGCTGTTGTCACAGACAACCATACCTGCCTGGAGCCTACGGGGTGTCAGCCACTTCTGGACCTGAGCCTGAAGTGCGGCCAGAACATCAGGTCCAGTGTGTCTCCGGTCTCCCAAGCTCACAAGCTGGAGCACGGCCTGGCATCGGACATGCCCCACACTTGCATAGCTACGGAGACGCTTGCTGGGGGGCTCAGCAGCAATGGAGACAGTGGCTTGTGGGAGAGCAGCAGTTCTCCCCTGGACACCTCGCGGCGGCACCACAAACTCTGATGCCGCCGATCCCTCCCCGGCGCCTCGGAGGGACACCCAATGGGCAGTAAAACTTAAGTATCGTCCCTGCCCATGTCTGCTAGTCCAAGCATCCATTGTAAGATGTACCCTGTCGCTGACAGCATGATCCAGCGACAGGCATACCTTCTTCACATGGTGCTGGTGCAGGTGCAGGGCAGGGACGTCAGTCCTGGCAAAGTAATGGCGGCTGCGGACACGCCACCTGGGTTGTGCCTGCTCCAACATCTGCCAGAATGGATTGCTGTCCACCAGATTGTAAGCGTGCAGATGTTGGGCGAGAACCCTTGCCAGGAGCCCATTGAGTGAACGCACAAGTCGGTCCCCGGGGGCATAGGGCACGGTGCGTTCAAAAGCGTCTGCAACTGACGGCTGGCACCGGACAGCAGTGGAGGAGGGGATAGAGGAGGGTGCAGTGGAGGCAGAGGTCTGGCTGCCGGTACCAGTACCTCTATGATAGGGAGTGGCGGAGTGGGAATGTATTGTCCGAAGCGGTTGTGGTGGCTGCTGTACAGTGGAAGGAGCTGCTGTCCCCTGCCCACTGCTGGTGGCGCTGCTGCTACCACCCTTCATCTGTTCCCACTCCCGCCAGTGGTTGACCCGTAGGTGCTGGTTCAATGCAGTAGTACCCATCCGAGCCACCACCCTCCCTTTCTTCACCCTATTGTAGCATCGTCAGGTGCCAGGGTGAAGTAAGCCCAAACAGGCGACTTATGCACCAAGCTCCTGTCAGATGGGGTGGTGCTCACTTGCGTCTGTTCGGACTGGGTGCGCACAGGTGGAGGTGGAGGTGGCTGCTGCTGCTGTTGCCTCCTCCTCCTAACATTACCGGTGGAGCCCCTGCTGCTGGGCTCCATGGCAACCTGTGGCACCATTTGCCTCTAGTGCCTACCTTCCTCCTCATCAGTGCTGCTGACATTGCCTGACGAGGGAGGTGGCACCCATTCACGGTCACCCTCCTCTTCATCCTCCGATTGGTCAGACCCCGGGTCAAGCCTTGGTGAACAGAGGGGAGCAGCTGACATGGAGCCCCTGACCGGGCTCTGCTGTCCCCTCACTGATGCCTGGGTCTGACTAGGTGCAAGGGTTGTGTGGCTCACACCACCCACACCAGTTGGAAGGGATGTTATAGGTACCCTCTCCTCCTCCATCCCTTCCATAAGGTCCTGCCCAGAAGGAGGACTGAATTGAGGTAGTTCAGCCTCCTGCATTGCCTGCCGCAAGATGTCCCTCTCTCCATCTGAGTCCTCAAACATGGCTGGGGACATTTCTTTGGGGCTGGGGGTTGCAACTGCAGGAGGTGGTGTGCTGCAGATGCTGCTGCTGCTTGTTGGAGCCGGGCCCGATGACTTTGTGGCACCGGAATGTGCCATTAAGCTCATGACTGCTTCGGCATCCTGCTGCAGTCTTATGGGGCGGCTGCCACAGCCAAAAAAATCTTGTATCCGACAACGGACACGGACACCCCTCCTTCCTTGGGTAGAGGAGCGGTCCTGTGCTGGCAGTGGTCCAGCACTAGAACCAACTCCCCTACCACGGCTCCCTGACCGACCACGTGAGGCCATAATTTGAAACAAAAAATAACAGTGGGAATTTGGGGAAAACTTTATTGGGATGGGGACTGTGGGACTAAAACTAAATGAAAGGCAGAAATAAAAAAAATAATTTATTTTTTATTTTTTATTAAAACAATATAGGACACTGAGTGCACTGACTCAGAAATATAGTACCAGATACTAACTGAAATAACCTTTTTCACTAAGCTAAGACACGGACACTGACGCAGACAGAACACAAACTAAACACTAAGGGCCAGATTTATCATTACACTTACATCTTACTCCACTTTTACATCTGCCCAAAGTCACTTTTAGTCAGTCAGATTTATTAATGGTCCTTTAATACTGTGATAAATGTGGATTGACTGTAGCAGTTTATCCTTCAGTAAGCGGCTTTAGAAAAGTCGCACGTCTTTACAAAAAAAGTCGCATGTTCTATTAAAAAGTCGCATAAGATAAGCATGGTCCCCCCTGGAGTGAAATTGCGCAATTTTTTGCGACTTTTTTGCGACTTTTTAAATGGTTGCAATAGTAAATCTGTCTAGAGATTCATTTACATAAGACAACACGCCCACTTTCACAAAACTGGAGAGCTTAGTGCAGAGCTTGAAAAAGTCGCAAAAAAATGCGCAATTTTACCGATTGCGCAATTTTTTGCGACTTTTTCACTCCATTAAAGTGACTTTAGCTAATGATAAATCTGTCCCTAAAACTACACTAAAAGTAACTTTCTTTTTTTTCTTTTTTTTCTACTAACCTAACACACGGACAATGACGCTGACAGCACAAAAACTAAACAGTAAAACTACACTAAAAGTACTTTTTTTTTTTTTTCACAAACCTAAGACACGGACACAGACGCAGACAGAACACAAACTAAACACTAAGGGCCAGATTTATCATTAGCTAAAGTCACTTTAATGGAGTGAAAAAGTCGCAAAAAAATGCGCAATCGGTAAAATTGTGCATTTTTTTGCGACTTTTTCAAGCTCTGCACTAAGCTCTCCAGTTTTGTGAAAGTGGGTGTGTTGTCTTATGTAAATGAATCTCTAGACATATTTACTATTGCAACCATTTAAAAAGTCGCAAAAAAGTCGCAAAAAAGTCGCAAAAAAAATGCGCAATTTCACTCCAGGGGGGACCATGCTTATCTTATGCGACTTTTTAATAGAACATGCTACTTTTTTGTAAAGACGTGCGACTTTTGTAAAGCCGCTTACTGAAGGATAAACTGCTACTGTCAAACCACATTTATCACAGTATTAAAGGACCATTAATAAATCTGACTAACTAAAAGTGACTTTGGGCAGATGTAAAAGTGGAGTAAGATGTAAGTGTAATGATAAATCTGGCCCTAAAACTACAGCAAAAGTAACTTTTTTTTTTCTTTTTTTTCACTAACATAACACACGGACAATGACGCTGACAGAACAAAAACTAAACAGTTAAACTACACTAAAAGTAACTTTTTTTTTCACAAACCTAAGACACGGACACAGACGCTGACAGAACACAAACTAAACAGTATACTAACTTACACTACACTCAACCTAACAGCTACACTAACCTACCCTATCTAACTAATACTAAGAACCTAAAAGCTAAAACTATCTAAATCAAGATAATTGAATGAACTGATTTGCTTTTAAAAAAGCACAATCAGATTCAGAGACAATCACACTGATCCAAATGAATTTGGAGATACAAATTAATTTGCTTTTAAAAAAGCACACGCAGAGTCACTCTCCTAGTCTAACACCACTTGAAACTGTACAGCATGGCTGCTGGGAAGAATCTTAAAATAGTAAAGAGGTGGGCAACTTTCCTATTGGTTGCTAGGTATGTTGCTAACCTATGACAGCTGTAGTTGCGTCATTCTCATTGGACAAAAAGACAGGAGGGAGAGATCAATGTACTCTGGCGAAAATAATATAGTCGCAAAAAAATAATCGCATTACGAATAATCGCATATTGCTCTAAGATTCTACCAATCTCTATCATTAAGTAATGAATTGAAGTCTCACCTCATCCTCCCAATTGAATTTGCACCACAAGCTACAAGCAGCCTGCTTCTAGCTTGTGGTCCAATTGAGATTTAGAATACATTAGAGTGTGTAAGTCAAAGAATATTCTATTCGTGTATGCGAATTTACAAATATTTTCGCAATTCACAGCATTTTCGAATTCGCAAGCAGGAAAAAAATCGCATGAAGACAAAATCGCAAAAAGGCTTTACTTCTCAATGGTCGTCTGCGCAGGAAGACTGTCTAGCACGTGTGATATATTTGCATCGCTGAATTAAATTCGCATTACGAAAAATTCGCAAAACTGGCTTTGAGGGGACGGGGTCGGGGACGGTGAATGAACATAGAAATAAAGTCTTGGTGCAACAAATGCTTGAAACTGGGGGTAAATCAGAACAGTGGATGTGAAGAAAGACACAAGACAAAATATATTCGTATATGCGAATTTTCGAATATATTCACACTTCGCAGCATGTTCGAATTCGCGAATCGCGACTACATTAAAGCGCCTAGGCTGAAAAAAAATCGCATTACGGGAAAATCGCATAAAGGCAATATTTTAATTTTAAGTGAATGCGCAGGCAGAGCAGCACGTGTTCGATATATTCGCATTGCTTAAAAATTCGCGTTCCGAAAAATCGCAAAACTAGCAAGATTTTGGAAAAATGAATTTGAAAAAGAGCCTTGATGCAACATATCTGCTTCATTGCTTGAAACTGAGAGTCTCTCAGAGTCGGCACAAGTGAAGTGAAGTTAGTGTATCTATTTTACCAGCATGAATATTCGCAAATTCGAACATATGGCACTATATTCGAAAAAATCGTGAAATCGCGAATATGCGATATTCGCCAAAAAAATTTGCTATGCGAATATTCGCGCTCAACACTAGTGGTCAACCTTTGACGCGACCGAATGTCACTAAAGTTGAAATGGATGCATTGGAGAGGTTGTCCAGAAACCACGATCTCACCATTAAATCCGCAGACAAGGGGGGTGCGATCGTGGTGATGGACACCCCCAAATACATCCAGGAGATCGATAGACAATTGTCTGCCAATGATATGTATGAGGCGGTGTCGAGGAACCCTAGGTTTGAGATTATGAAAATTATTGAGGAGAAAATCAATGTGGCCTTAAATGAAGGTACAATAGATGCACAATTGGCGCAGTTTTTGGTGGTGAAGTCTCCAGTAACTCCTCTGATATACGTTCTTCCAAAAATCCACAAGAGCCTGATTGACCCCCCTGGTTGCCCGATTTTTTCGGGCAGGGGATCAATCTTGTCTAATATTGCAATTTTTTGGGACCGAGCACTGATGCAATTTGCGGCGGAAGCAAGGTCGTATGTCAGAGACACTGGAAAATTTTTACAGAAGATCGCAAAGATTTCAGTTACAGAAGATGTGATATTGGTGTCCTTCGATATTGTCTCGCTGTATACATCAATAGGGCATGAACAGGGACTTGAAGCGGTACGTGATATGTTACAATATTCCCAATATACGGAACAAGGGAGGAGATTCATGCTGGATATGTTGGAGATTACATTACGATATAATTATTTTGCTTTTCAAGACAGGTATTACGTGCAGAGGGTGGGCGCGGCGATGGGGTCTAACGTCACACCCACTTATGCAAATATTTTTGTGCAATCATTGGAGGAACGCGTCATCTATGTCTCTCCCCACTTCAGAAATGTGCTTGGGTGGTGGAGATACATAGATGATGTGTTCATTGTTTGGAAGGGTACAAGTGATTCGCTACATGTATTTCACGATTTTTTAAATAGCATGGATACCAACATAACATTTACGTTAACAGCCTCTAGTGAACGGGCGCAATTCTTAGACACGCAGGTATATGTGGATAAAGGGAGTCTACATACAGATTTAAATATGAAAGCGACAGATATAAATACGATTTTACATTTTTCGAGTGGACACCCACGAAAAACGATTAGGTCACTACCTTACGGCCAAATGTTGAGAGTAAAAAGAATTGTAGACAATGAGGAACATGCGGAAGGTGCTTTAAAACAATTGGAAAACTCATTTTAAAAAAGGGGTTACCCTAAAAAGGTTATTCAGGAGAATAGGAGTAAAGCTGACCAAATAACTTGTGATACTTTGTTAAAAGTTAAAACGAAACAAAATATGGAGAGGATACCATTTGTAACGACATTTAATGAACTAAGTCCGGCAGTGGAGCGTATTGTGCGTTCACATTGGGGTGCATTGAGGAGCGGATTCCCTGCGATTTCGGCATTCGCTGCACCTCCTTTGATGTCGTACAAACGTTCCAGAAATATCAAAGATAGGATTGTTAGAACAGAGGCAGAGGGTCACAAAAAACAAATCCAACAGACTCTATTTAAAACTAAGAGGACAGGTTGTTACCCATGTTTGTGATGTGTGAATTGCAAATATCTACAGAAGGGTAAGGAATTCACGCATTCACAGACAGGGGAACGATTCGATATTAAAAAATATTTTACTTGTGATTCTTCGTGGGTAGTATACGTATTATGGTACCCATGTCACGTGCTCTATGTAGGGGAGACCACATGTGATATCAAGGCGAGATTAAATAACCATCGACAGTCTATCAGAGATAAAAGGAAAGATCTTCCTGTGGCTAAACATTTTTCGGAGAAACAGCATAAGGAACAGGATCTGAAATTCATGATTTTAGAAAGAGTTAATGTTTTGAAAAGAGGAGGGGATAGACTTACTCTTTTGAAGAAATGCGAATTAAAATGGATACATCGCATTGGTACATTGAAACCCCATGGGTTAAATGTAGATTACCGTGTTACAGTGGGTATGAGATAGAGGGCATGGGCTCCCGTTGCATGATCTCCAGATACATCATTACATTGAGTGTAGAGACCAGATATGAATTTTTTCATAGATAATGACATTTTTTCTGTATTACAGATATGTGGATTCAGGGCACGAGAGAGGCATCCTGCAAGGTGATTTAATAGTGCCAATAATTCTTTATGCGATATTTGACGTAGATGGTATTTATACACAATGTCGCATGCGGGTATTGGCGGTAATTCACACCGACTTTCAAGCATGCGATAGTTTGTGGTGAAGCGCTACTGACGTGGTGTGGATGAGTGACTGCGCATGAACTATCAGGGCGGTGAGTCGCATTGTAGTATAGAGGTATAATTACATGAATATAGCGAGTACGAGTATAAAAAATTATCTAAAAAAAAGTTATAAAAAAAAAAATGTTGAATTTTTTTTCTATTTTTTAATACTGCAGTGGCTTTATATGCACTCATGTCACTGGATTTCTGTGCAGGCTGGTCCACACCACGAGATATGACGCCGGAATGAGCGCATATAAATATATATATATATATATATATATATATATATATATAAAAAATATGTACCTTGCAGATGGATGGTGTTCACACCATGCATTTTTCCCCAAAAAAAAACAGCAAGCTGGATGAATTGCATAGAATTGGAGAACGCGTCTCTTTGTCCTGGTGAACTGATGAGCTAAATATAGCCAAGGGATTTTATTGTGGTTTTAAAACGCAGTTACACTTTGTTGTAATATGTGATTGTTTATATAGATTTTTATGTGAGGGTGCAGTTTGCTGGCACAAAGCACTTCATACAAAGAAAGCTATGGGGATATGTACCAAGAACACAATATGAGAAGATACTTGGAATATTTGAATGGACTGAATTTTTTTAACAACACTTGACTTTGTATCATCTGTTATTAATTGTAATCACTTGATTAAATAATTATGTACACATGTAATGAAAAGCTGTATATGTATATAGAAACCAGAATGATTTTGGTCTGTGCACTTGGCTTGAGAAGGATCCCGGAAGAGGATTGAAACGTTGCTTATTGTGAGTGCTGCGTTAATTTTTCATGGAAATATATATATATATATATATATATATATATAGCAAAAAACGCACAGCGGCACCAGCTTGTGTAAATAAGGTGCTAAGCCTAGGGTAGCATATGACTAACCCACGTGGATAATAGCGAAAAAGTGGGCAGCACACCACAAAAAGTAAAATAAAATAATTTATTCTCACATGTGGTACAGCGACGTTTCGGCTCATTATATATCAATTTAATAACAATTCATGTATAAAGCGTGCACATCAATTAACCGCCTGCCGACCGCCTAACGCAGCGATGCGTCCAGGCGGCGGCAGGTCTGTTCCTCTTTGATGCGGCGCCGCGTCATCTCGCGAGAGGCGAGATCTGCTGTGAGCGCGCGCGCGTTCACAGAAGATCGCGTCTCAGGAGTTGTACTACAGCCCACCAGCGATGATCAATCGCTGGCAGGCTGTAGAGCAAAATAAATTGCATCAAACAAGTATATCAGACGCTGTTTTGTTAACAGCGTCTGATATACCTGCTACCTGGTCCTCAGGTGGTCCTATTTGGTGGGATCGACCACCAGAGGACAAGGTAGCTCTGTAAAGTAGCACCAAGCACCACACTACACCCCCCCCCCTGTCACTTATTAACCCCTTGTTAACCCCTGATTACCCCATCTAGACTCCCTGATCACCCCCCTGTAAGACTCCATTCACATGTCCGTATGTGTTTTGCGGATCCGCAAAACACGGACACCGGCAATGTGCTTTCCGCATTTTGCAGATCCGCACATTGCCAGAACTATATAGAAAATGCCTTTTCTTGTCCGCAATTGCGAACAAGAATGGGACATGTTCTATATTTTAGGAGAACGGAAGTGCAGACCTGGAAGTGCGGATCCACAGTCTGTCCCCATAGAAATTAATGGGTCCGCAATTCCGTTCCGAAAACAGAATTGCGTACGTGTGAATGGGGCATAAGGGTCCCTTATCACCGCCAGTTAGTTAGCTACTTGTTAGGTAGTTAGCGCCCAGCCCACCGCACCGCAGTCACTGATTTTGGCAGAGATTTTTTCATCCACATTGATCGATGCGAATGAAAAAATCTGTGCAGTTCATTTTTTTTTTTTTTTTTTAGCCCAGAGGCTGAACGGAAAAAAAAAAAATCTCATTACCCGTAAGCTCAATTTAAGGAGAATAGCAGAAACTCCTAATGCTGGCCATACGTGTAATGATTGCGGAGACCCTCAAATGCCAGAGCAGTACAAAAACCTCACATGTGACCCCATTTTATAAAGAAGACACCCCAAGGTATTCCGTGAGGGGTATGGTGAGTTCATGTAAAATTTTATTTTTTGTCACAAGTTAGTGGAATATGAGACTTTGTAAAAAAAAAAAAATAATCATTTCCGCTAACTTGTGCCCAATTATTTTTTTTTTTCTGTGAACTCGCCATGCCCCTCACGGAATACCTTGGGGTGTCTTCTTTCCAAAATGGGGTCACTTGAGGGGTATTTATACTGCCCTGGCATTTTAGGGGTCCTAAAGCGTGAGAATCCAAATGCGTAAAAATGCCCTGTGAAATCCTAAAGATACTCATTGGATTTAGGGCCCATTTGCGCATCTTGGCTGCAAAAATGTGTCACACATGTGGTATCGCCGTACTCAGGAGAAGTAGGGCAATGAGTTTTCAGGTGTATTTTTATATATAGCCATACTTTGTGTGAGAAATATCGCTGTAAACGACAACTTTTTTACAGCCTGGGTGCGCAAAGAGGCCCAAATTCCAACGAGTACCTTTAGGTTTTACAGGGCTGTTCACAATTTAGCCCCACCCAAAATGCCAGAACAGTACAAACGCCCCACAAATGACCCCATTTTGGAAAGTAGACACCCCAAGGTATTCACTGAGGGGCATAGTGAGTCCATGAAAAATTTAACTTTTTGTCACAAGTTAGCGGAAAGGGAGACTTTGTGAGAAAAAACTATAAAAAAATCAATTTCCGCTAACTTGTGCCCAAAAAAAATCTTGTATGAACTCGCCATGCCCCTCACGGAATACCTTCGGGTGTCTTCTTTCCAAAATGGGGTCATATGTGGGATATTTATACTGCCCTGGCATTTTAGGGGCCCTAAAGCGTGAGAAGAAAAATGCGTAAAAATGCCATCCTAAAAGGTACTCATTGGAATTTGGGTCCCTTTGCGCATCTTAGCTGCAACAAAGTGGCACACATGTGGTATTACCGTACTCAGGAGAAGTAGGGCAATGTGTTTTAGGGTGTATTTTTACATATACCCATGCTGGGTAAGAGAAATATTGTAAATTGACAACTTTGTATAATTTTTTTTTTAAAAAGTTGTCATTTACAGAGATATTTCTCACACACAGTATGGGTATATGTAAAAATACACCCCAAAACAGATTGCCCTACTTCTTCTGAGTACGGCGATACCACATGTGTGACACTTTTTTGCAGCCAAGATGCGCAAAAGGGCCCTAATTCCAATGAGTACCTTTAGGATTTCACAGTGCATTTTTACGCATTTTTCTTCTCACGCTTTAGGGCCCCTAAAATGCCAGGGCAGTATAAATACCCCACAAGTGACCCCATTTTGGAAAGAAAACACCCCAAGGTATCCCGTGAGGGGCATGTCGAGTTCACAGAATTTTTTTTTTTTGGGCACAAGTTAGGGGAAATTGATATTTTATTTTATTTTTTATTTTTGTTTTTCACAAAGTCTCATATTCCACTAACTTGTGACAAAAAAATCAAATTTTACATGAACTCACAATACCCCTCACGGAATACCTTGGGATGTCGTCTTTCTAAAATGGGGTCACATGTGGGGTATTTATACTGTACTGGCATTTTAGGGGCCCCTAAAACGTGAGAAGAAGTCTGGAATCTAAATGAGTAAAAATGCCCTGTAAAATCCTAAAGGTACTCATTGGAGTTTGGGCCCCTTTGCACACCCAGGCTGCAAAAAAGTGTCACTCATGTGGTATCACCGTACTCAGGAGAAGTAGGGCCATGTGTTTTGGGGTGTATTTTTACATATACCCATGCTGGGTGTGAGAAATATCTCTGTAAATGACAACTTTTTAAATTTTTTTATACAAAGTTGTCAGTTTACAGAGATATTTCTCTCACCCAACATGGGTATATGTAAAAATACACCCCAAAACACATGGCCCTACTTCTCCTGAGTACGGCGATACCACATGAGTGACACTTTTTTGCAGCCTGGGTGCGCAAAGGGTCCCAAATTCCAACGAGTACCTTTAGGTTTTACAAGGTTGCTCACAATTTAGCCCCGCCCAAAATGCCAGGACAGTAAACACACCCCACAAATGACCCCATTTCGGAAAGAAGACACCCCAAGGTATTCACTGAGGGGCAAAGTGAGTCCGTGGGAGATTTTATATTTTTTTTGCCAGAAGTTAGCAGAAATTGAAGCTTTATTATTATTATTTTTTTCCCCAGAAAGTGTCATTTTCCGCTAACTTGTGAAAAAATGAAAATGAAATGATCCATGAAATCATCTTGCCCCTCAGCGAATACTTTAGGGTGTCTTCTTTCTAAAATGGTGTCATTTGGGGGTATTAATACTGTCATTGCATTCTAGCACCTGAAGAAACATGACAGGTGCTCAGAAAGTCAGAGCTGCTTCAAAATGCGGAAATTCACTTTTTTGCACCATAGTTTGTAAACGCTATAACTTTTACCCAAACCAATAAATATACACTTATTGGATTTTTTTTTTATCAAAGACATGTAGAACAATAAATTTAGAGAAAAATGTATATAGAAATGTAGTTTTAAAAAAAAAAAAAATACAACAGAAAGTGAAAAATGTCATTTTTTTGCAAAAATTTCGTCAAAAAAGTAAAATATCAAAAAAAGTTAAAATGTCAGCAGCAATGAAATACCACCAAATGAAGGCTCTATTAGTGAGAAGTAAAGGAGGTAAAATTCATTTGGGTGGTAAGTTGTATGACGGAGCAATAAACGGTGAAAGTAGCGTAGTGCAGAATTGTAAAAAGTGGCCTGGTTATTAAGGGTGTTTAAGCTAGGGGGGCTGAAGTGGTTAATATGAATAAAGTGCTGTAGTGCTCAGAGGCCCAAGATCCTACTGTAGCATAAAAGAGTGCACTGCTTTTACACCGTCCTCAGCTGATTCCACATACTTGTCTACAGAACCTGTTCTATTAAACGCTCATACAAGTAGAGCCCCCCTGAAAGAATGGGGAGGGTGTCAGCAGTAAGTTCGCGTTGGCCCTTCCTCTGATCCGTCAGAACAATAACTCCCCCCAAAAATGGATCCTGTTTGTTGAGCATCCTTCCTTCACTCAGTCAGCATTTGGTCAGTAATCCAGCATCATTGCTAAAGCCAAAAAAACAGGAGTGGATCCAAAACAGAGATGACATGTAAATGGAATATTTGTATGTCTTCTGTGTTTTTTACCCACTCCTACTTTTGGCTACCAAATCATTATCCAATTCTGATGGGACCATACTGGCCTTACAGCTTGTCACGACCGCTATCCCAGCAGCGGTCGTGTCGCACCAGACGGAGGGGAAGGGGGACCCTTATCTACGGATGGGAAATAGAACGGCCACCCCTGACAAACCCTAAGCTGGCACCTGTCTGCCCTGATACCCTAGACGGGGTGTGAACCCGTGCGGCGAGCAGGATGCCTAAACCCTGAGTCACCCTCAGAAGACTAGACTGGGGAAAGGCAGATGGGAACACTAGTCAACATCACTCATGTCTAGGAGAACAACAGGGGAAGACAACAACAAACAAACAATCTCCAGCAGAGATAGACTTATCCAGTCACGAGCAGAGAAGATGATCTCAATAACGACAGTCCATGCCAGACAAGAGCTCCACAGCAATACCGTCAAACGATCTCCTTCAAAGGTCAGAATAGCACTGGAAACTGAAACTGAAACTAATATAGTAGCTGGGAGTGGCAGACAGCACTCACCTGAGAAGAATGCCTACAAACTCCCAGTCAGGACAAAAAGGTTCACAAGGCAAAACCCAGATGACATACCCTGAACCACGGAGCAAACTCACAAGCTATCGCGAGTAGCAAGTCGCTGCGACCTTCTCTTCCCAGACCTATCTGGATCAGTCACAGTCGTGACAGTACCCCCCTTTCTACGAAGGGCCACCGGACCCTCAAGACCAGGCCTCTCCGGGTGGGACCTATGAAAAGCCCGAATGAGTCTGTCTGCCTTTATCTCTGATGCTGGCACCCACATTCTCTCTTCGGAACCATAACCTTTTCAGTGCACTAGGTGCTGAAGAGAGCGGCGAACATATCGTGAATCAACAATCTTTTCTACCTGAAACTCAAGTCTGCCATCAACAACCACCGGTGGAGGCGGTAGTGGCAATGGTTCAGGAGGTTCTACATATCTCTTAAGCAGAGATCTGTGGAAGACATTATGGATCCTTAGAGTCTGAGGTAGCTCCAGACGAAAAGCCACCGGGTTAATGATCTTAATTACCCTATAAGGACCAATAAATCTCGGACCTAATTTCCATGAGGGAACCTTCAACTTGATATTTCTGGTAGACAACCACACCAAGTCATTCACCCCAAGGTCCGGACCTTCAGAGCGCTTCTTATCAGCCACACGTTTGTATCTACCACCAATTCTCTTCAAACTTTCTTGCACACTCTGCCACACTGATGAAAGTGAAGACGCAAATCGTTCCTCCTCGGGAATCCCAGGCGGCCCCCTCACTAAGCGTACAAAACTGAGGATGGAAACCATACGCACCAAAAATGGTGACTTATCGGTGGATTCTTGACGACGATTATTAATGGCAAACTCGGCTAACGGTAAATAAGATGACCATTCCTCCTGATTTTCGGAAACAAAGCATCTCAAATATGTCTCTAGGTTTTGATTGGTACGTTCAGTCTGACCGTTGGACTGTGGATGGAAAGATGAAGAAAACGACAGATGAACCCCTAAACGAGAACAAAAGCTTTCCAAAATTTAGAAACAAATTGGGTACCACGATCCGAAACAATATCGGAAGGGACCCTGTGAAGCTTCACGATGTGGTCAATAAAAACCTGAGCCAGTGTGTTAGCATTAGGCAATGCGGTCAGAGCAATAAAGTGCACCATTTTACTGAATCTGTCAACAACAACAAGAATAACAGTCTTCCCCGCTGATACTGGTAGATCAGTAATGAAATCCATTGATAGGTGCGTCTAAGGCCTGTTGGGGATGGCCAGAGGTAAAAGACGCCCTGCCGGACGAGTATGATCCACCTTAGAACTAGCACAGGTAGGACATGCAGACACAAAATTCAACACCTCCTGGCGCCACTTAGGCCACCAGAACCGACGAGACATTAATTCAGAGGTTGCCTTACTACCTGGGTGTCCTGCCAGTGCGGAGTTATGGTGTTCTTTTAGTATCTCCAGGCGTAAATTTTCTGGCACAAACAGTTTACCCGAGGGGCAGGAGGCCGGGGCGTCCCCCTGAGCTTCCAACACCCTCCCCTCTAAACCTGAGTGTAATGCAGAGACCACTACCTCCCTTTGCAAAATAGGCTCTGGAACATCATCATCACCCCCTTCAGGAAAACTTCGAGACAATGCATCCGCCTTAGTATTTTTTGCCCCTGGGCGATAGGTTATTACAAAATTAAACCTAGTAAAAAATAACGACCACCCAGCCTGTCTAGTGGTGAGACGTTTAGCAGACTCCAGATATACTAAGTTTTTGTGATCAGTAATCACTGTGACGGGATGAACCCCCCCCCCCCCTCCAAAAAATGACGCCACTCCTCTAAGGCCAACTTAATAGCCAAAAGTTCCCTGTTGCCAATGTCATAGTTCCTTTCTGCAGTAGACAATTTCTTCGAAAAGAAAGCACACGGACGCCATTCACCAGGGACGGGCCCTGAGATAGTACCGCTCCCACCCCCACCTCTGATCGTCAACCTCTACAATAAAAGGAAGCGAGACATCTGGCTGTACGAGAATAGGAGCCAAGGTGAATCTTTCCTTCAGAGATGTAAAGGCAGTTTTGGCTGCATGTGACCATTTGGAAAAATCGGATCCCTTTCGGGTCATGTCCGTCAGTGGTTTGACCACCAAGGAATAGTTCTTTATAAACTTTCTATAAAAATTGGCAAACCCCAGGAAGCGTTGCAATGCCTTCAGGTTCTCAGGCAGATCCCAGTCCATAATTGCCCGGACTTTCTCTGGATCCATGCGGAAACCTGAATCTGACAACACATACCCCAGAAATGGCAGTTCTTTTACGGCGAACACACATTTCTCTAATTTGGCAAACAATTTGTTGGCCCTTAATATCTGCAGCACTTGTCTCACATGGATCTTATGTGTATCCAGATCTGGAGAATAGACCAGGATGTCATCAAGATATATCACAACAAATCTCCCGATAAGGTGACTAAAAATATCGTTGACAAAATGTTGGAACACCGCAGGCGCATTAGTAAGACCAAATGGCATGACCAGATTTTCATAATGCCCTTCCGGAGTATTAAAAGCCGTCTTCCACTCATCCCCCTCTTTGATGCGAACCAGGATATAGGCTCCTCTGAGATCCATTTTAGAGAACCATTTAGCACCAGCAACCTGATTAAAGAGGTCGGGAATGAGAGGAAGAGGATAGGGGTCTCGGATAGTTATCAGGTTTAATTCCCGGAAATCCAGGCAATGACGCAGGCCCCCATCTTTCTTTTTAACGAAAAAGAACCCTGCAGCCACGGGTGAAGAAGAGGGTCTGATGTGTCCCTTAGCCAAACTCTCCGAAATATAATCTTTCATAGCCTTCCTCTCCGGGCCGGAAACATTGTATAACCGGGTTTTAGGTAGTTTTGCCCCAGGTAACAGATTAATTGGGCAATCATATGGACGATGAGGTGGTAACCCCTGACAACCCTTCTCAGAGAACACATCCATAAAATCTGACAGAAAGGAAGGTAGAGATGTTACAGAGAGTGTTGAGCACCTACTACTCAAGCAGTTGTCCTTACAATGTTCACTCCACTCCACAATCTCCCGGCCTGCCAATCCACCACTGGATTGTGAGTCACCAGCCAGGAAGCCCCAATACCATAGGAGCCGGAAGACCGTCCAGGACATAACAAGAGATATGCTCTTTATGGAGGTCCCCTACCTGCAGATGGATATTATGGATGACTTGAGTTAACTCTCTCTGAGTAAGAGGGGAGGAGTCGATGGCAAAAACAGGAATAGTTCTGCGTACCGGTTCCGAAATAAAACCCAGAGCCTGAGCAAACCGTGAATCCACCAAGTTGACCCCCGCCCCACTGTCCAAAAAGACGGAACAGATCTCAGTCTTATTGCCCGCCACAACAGTAGCGGACAACAAAAACTGAGACATGCGTATGGAGGAAACGAATACGCCCAGACTGTTATCCTCCACAGAGTCTGGGGACTCTAGTTTTCCGGCGGCTCCTTTGTTTGTGATCTCTTGGGTTCTGAGGGACATACCTTTCGAAAATGACCCCTCCCCCCACAACGAAAACAAACCTCTGACCTATGGCGGACCTTAGGAGGATTCACCCGTCTAGTGGCGCCCCCTATTTGCATCGGTTCGACTGGGTCACAACAAACCGATCCCTGCCCTATAGAGGCCTCTGTAGAATTTAATAGTCTCTCCCTGAGTCGTCTGTCGATTCTTATGGACAGAGACATAGCAGCCTCAAGAGACCCAGCGTGTCTTTTAATTTTTCAGACAACCCCTGGCAGAACTGACTCCTAAGGGCCGAGTCGTTCCATAATGTATTAGTAGCCCACCTACGGAATTCGGAACAATATAGTTCAGCTGACCGGTTCTCTTGCCAAAGTTTACGTAGCTTAGATTCAGCCAGTGAGACCCTGTCCGGGTCATCATATATGAGACCCAAGGCTTCAAAAAACTCCTCCACAGATTGTAAGGCCGGAGAGTCTGATGGTAAGATGAAAGCCCAAGCCTGCGGATCTCCTTGCAGAGAGAAATTACAATGCCCACCCGTTGTTCCTCACCGCCGGAGGATCTAGGGCGTAACCTGAAGAACAATTTACAAGCTTCTCTGAAGGTTACAAATTGGTCTCTCCCTCCTGAGAACCTGTCAGGAAAAGCCACTTTTGGCTCAGGAGTACCTTGGTTTCCCGTAGCAACGGTGGAACCCAAGGACTGCTGCTGCTGCAGCACTGTTGCTTTTAATCCTGCCACTTCAAGGGATAACCCTGTAATTGTTTCGCCAAAACCGTAACCGGATCCATAGTGGAACAGAAAAATACAAAGCAAAACAGCAAGCAAAAAAAAAAAAAAAAGGAAATGTCACTTTTTTTTTTTTTAAAGGCCAGATATACTGTCAAACGATCTCCTTCAAAGGTCAGAATAGCACTGGAAGTAAGGACTATATCTGGCAATGACTGCAAGTGAAACTGAAACTAATATAGTAGCTGGGAGTGGCAGACAGCACTCACCTGAGAAGAATGCCTACAAACTCCCAGTCAGGACAAAAAGGTTCACAAGGCAAAATCCGGATGACATACCCTGAACCACGGAGCAAACTCACAAGCTATCGCGAGTAGCAAGTCGCTGCGACCTTCTCTTCCCAGACCTATCTGGATCAGTCACAGTCGTGACACAGCTACTACACAGACAGGGATCCGTTGTGCGTCTCATTTTTCCTTCCTTCTGACAGATCAGAAGAAGTGTCAAATAAATGATTATGTCAACCAGGCCAAAAGGCAAAATAGTGGCCCATTAATGAAGTGGGGAGGCATGAAGAGACCACAGAGTGGCCCAGTGACATAGTGGGGAGGTGGAAGCAGCAGCAGTATGAGAAGAACACAGAGGGCCAAATTACATAGTGTTGTGGTGGCAGCAGTATTAGGAATCCACAGAGTGGCCCAGTGATATAGTGTTGAGTTAACAGCAGCACGAGGAGGCCACAAACTTGCAAGGTGGCATAGTATGGAGGTGGCAGCAGCAGCAGCATGAGGAGACCAGAGAATGGCCTAGTGACATAGTGTTGAGTTAGCAGCATGAGGAGACCACAGAGTGGCAAGGTGACATAGTGTGGAGGTGGCAAGAGCACGATGAGGCTAAAGAGTGGCCCAGTGACATAGTGTTGATTTAGCAGCAGCAAGAGGAGGCCACAGAGTGGCAAGGTGACATAGTGTGGAGGTGGCAGCAGCAGCAGCATGAGGAGGCCACAGACTGTTAAGGTGACATAGTGTGGAGGTGGTGGCTAGTGATGGACGAACATCGTCCGGGACAGTTTGCGTTCGCGATCAAATGTTGATGTCATAGGGACCGGGCATTCCTGGCGGGCCCCATTGACTTTAATAGCAGACGAACCTGAAAAACCTTCAGGTCATATTTGCATCCAAAAAATACTTACTAGAAGTGCACAAATAGTCCCACAACATGTACAGTGACATACAAGAGGGGGATCATTGGCAAAAATTCCCACAAAAAATATGTATTTTAATTAAAGGGAAACTCTCAAAAAAGTGCCCCGCTGGAGCCTAGAAGGATTTTATTTTAGGCCACGGGAGTAAAGTTAGGCATTCATCTGACAGAAAAAAAAAAACCTTATGATTATGTGGCTGGGGGCAGGGCCGGCTCCAGGTTCATGTGGGCCTTTGGGCGATAAATCCCAGTGGGCCCCGTTGAGTCATTTTTGTACATTTACATGTCCCTCTGTAAATGTACAGTGGCCCCTACACAGTATAATGACCCCATAGTGGCCCTCCATTCAGAATAATGACACCCAGTCACTACCATTCAGAGTAATGACCCCCAGTGGCCCCCACACTGGGGATCATACTGTATGGAGGGGGCACTGGGGGTCATTATACTTTATGGTGGTCACTGGGGGTAATTATATTGAATGGGGGCTCTGGTGGTCATCATACTGAATGGACAGTCATTGGGGAACATTATACTAATGTGCCACAGGACAGTTCTGCCAGTTTCTGTGAGGGTAGTGCCACATAGTCAGTTTTCCTGTTGTAGTTTTGGAAGCCAAAGGAGGAGTGAATCAGGAATGCATAATAAAAGGAAAGAAAGTACAGATAGGACAGATAGGACTTCTCCTCTTTTTTTAATTCACTCCTGGCTTTTGGCTTCTAAAACTGCATTAAGAAACCTGACCATGTGTCCGTAACCTAAAATGTAATAAAAGTACTTGCTCCATTCAAGTGAATGGGGCGAGTGCTTGAAATTACACTGCGCAACCACTGCACAGGAGACAAGACGCAGTGTGAAGACCAGAAAGCTGCACTTGCATGGAGCTCCACCTCCTTGTCTTACAGCTGATTGATGGGGTGTGCCAGGTGTCAGACCTCTACTGATCAGATATTGATGACCTATCCTGATAATAGTTTCAGGATTTAGCCAGCACTTGATCTATTGTTCTCGCTGCACAGAAATGGGTGCATTTCTTGATTCAGCAGGATGTATTCTTTGTTCCAACACGCAAGTATAGGATTACAGGACACATTTTGGCCTGTCCAGCCTTCCTCAACTGATATCAAAATGACCAGTTGATATTGTTTTATAAGCAAAGTGTTACATGCAAGTGATGTCATCAAGCCATTAACAAAACAGAAAGTGAAATAATAACGGAATCCATGAGATGGCAGTCAAAACGGAAGCATTTAAGAGGTATTCCATTTTGATCCGTCATAATAGAAGTCCATGGGAATCATAATGGATCCGTCTGGTTCCCGTTATGCAACACAGAAAACAAAGTCCTGTCAGAAAGCAAAATGGGTTGCCTTTTAAAGGCTGCCATTTTGCATTCCATCATAATACAAGTCTATCGGCAGCATAACGGATCCGTCCTGGTTTCCGTCCTGGTTTCCGTTATGCAGGACTGGACTCCTGCATAATGGAAACCAGGACGGATCCGTTATGCTGACCATAGACTTGTATTATTAAGGATCAAAACTGAATGCCTCGTAAAGGTTTCCATTTTGACTTCTGTCTTATGGATTCCATTATTTTCTGTTTTAACCATGTTATGACGGAAAACAAAAATGGAATCCATAACAGTGATGTGAACCCGCCCTAACAAAATATTTAAAAACAATCAAAGGCACCATTGTTAAGTATACAATAATCCTTTACAATCCTTAAAAATACTCACGCCACTGGTGAAGGAGTCTGGAAATAGTTCCTAGTAATTACTGGCTGCTGTTCTGAAGGTCAATTTGCTCAAGCCTAGTTATCAATATTAATTGCTGGACAACCCCTTTAAAATATACTGAACCTGTAAAATTTATAACCAGTATTAAATGAGTCGAAGCAGCCAAAGAGTAATTCACTGTGTGCATCTTGTTGAACTGCTGCCACAATCTCCATTTATCTGTTATTTTATACATAGATAAGGGGGAGTAGCAGCAGCTGCAGAACCAGGCCAAAGCTGCCACTGTCATCTGATGACAGCGGTCGTGTTTCAGATGTACAACATCATCTCAAATGACAACAGATACACACAGCCAGGAATCAGTGTGTTCCTCTGATAGTTGGCATGGCCAGAAATTGCCTATGTGCCCTCTGAACCTGCCTCTTACTTTTGGCTAACCTTCTGCTAGAAAAGTAATGTATGCCTCCTGCTCTGCTATTTAGTGAGGATGAGCTTTGTGAGCAGTCAGTAGTTACAGGCCAACACAGACTTGGTGGAGAGGTCCGCTGAGGATTACTCCGATGATGACGGATGGGAGCACATGTAACAAGAGGTCAGGGACATGAGCAAGAGACAGGTTAGGGTGACACAATTAATGACCAAACAGATGTAGATGCAGGGGCGTAGCTAGAAATGACTGGGCCCCATAGCAAAAAAAAATTATGGGCCCCTGTCCCCCAGGATCTCCAACCCCAATATACCTCTCGGACCTCCCACCGCTTCCAGATCTCCCACCCAAACACCCCTGCAGGACCTCCCACCCCAACATCAACACACCAGATATAATGGACCAGGACTCCAGAGTAAGTTTTACCAGTCCCAGATTCAGCCAGCTCTCACCTCACAGCCACTTGAACGCGCCCAAATTCCAGCAGTGTTGCCAGGCCCAGTAGCACGCAGCTTCGCTGTACGCTCCACCTCCTCTACTTCCGGCCAGTAGGACTGCCGCCCAGACTGGGAGCGGGACCACTCCCTTTCCTCACTGCAGGTATGCCTCTCTGCCTCCGACTGTTCCCTATTGCACTGCCCACAGCCTTCAGGCCCTGCAGATAGCGCTTTCTCCGTCTGTCCTGGAGAGGCCTGCGACCCCTGTAGCTACTCCACATAAATTAAAAAAAAAAATCATCAGCCGGTGACCCGGGCCCCCAGTGGCCCAAGGCCCCAAAGCCATTGCTATGGCTGCTATGGTGATCCCTATGCCCATGTGTAGATTATGATGTAACCGATCACACGTGGGAGCCGAGTGAACAGAAGGCATCGTTATCATCAGGGGACGAGGGTAGCAGCATGCCCGTGAGACAGCATGGTGGAAGCATACCTGTGAGACAGAAAGTTGGATTCAGTGGGAAATCTGCAGCCAAACACGGGAGGGGTACACCATCTGATATTCGGGAGACTACCTGTGAGGTACACATTAGTGGTGTACTGGTTCATAAAATCAGCGGCAGGCAGGCATCATGCAATGGTGGAGGGAAAATGCCATACTCGCCAGTGTGGGAATTTTTCGCCAAGTCGCTGCGGGACGTTAGGATATCGATATGCAGGATATGTGGCCATAAGGGGAGGTGCGGCCAAGGTGCTAAAGTTGGCAAGACGACCCTGTGTCAACACATGGAGCGTCACAATAAAGTCGAGTGGGAAATACCGTGCCTCAGTGTTAAGCATTCGTTGCATCTCCCACGGGCCGTGCAATGTCAGCAGAAGAAAGCTGTTGTTCCTTCCCATCAACTTCAATGTCATCTATTGTTCCTAATGCTCCTCTCTTCCTACTCCTCCTCACTTGTTATACTGCCTATACAAGCAGAGGAAGGTGGTCAGCCATTTCTTAATGCTGCAAACTCAAAGGTCTACTCCCCAGTGTAATTTCCACATTAGCCAGTAGCATCTTAAGCGTGACATGTGCCGTTTGTTTGGGCCCTTTGAGAAGACCAGTTTATTTGTCAGTTGGCATAACTAAGGGATGAATGATGTAATTTATCTGCTTCATGTCCTGGAGAGGATGCTGACAATTCTGATTGGTGAGTGGACAGAAGACATGGCACCTCCATTTCATGGCCACCTGAGCCCCATGGAGGATGAACTGGCAGTGGAGGAGGAGGAGGATTGTATACACAACTAGGTGGTTTATCTGCCCAAGCAACAGGAGAGGAGCAGGAGCAGCAGGAGAAGCTGGAGGGTGATGGAGATCACCCTGACAGACAAAGGCAATATGCATTGGAGATGGAGAATGGGAAGCCCTCTGATTCCCATGAGCAAATAGCCAGATACGAACAGAGGGATGACTACTGGCTATCAACATTGTTAGACCCTCCCTAGACCTTCTGAGAGTGATGCAAAAATGGACCGCTGTAGAGGCATGCTTTGTAGTCAGTTGATTGCTGCCTAAAAGCGCAATTGCCTGTCGTCAGGAAGGTCTAACCAGGAAACCTCTGAGTTTAGGTTCAACTACCATGACAGATGTGTGTGTGTGTTTGGGCGAGGGGGTTGGGGGCAGCTGCAACGCCAGTTCCAAATGCATCAACTTCAGACTGGAGTCTATAATGTGCAGTTTTCTTCTGTCGTCTACTGAAGAAATCACCCAGCAGCAGCAGGACACACAGCAGAACCTGATCCAGCAGGTGGTGGCACCCATGATCCTGGACTACTGGGCTTGCAAACTTTAAGTGTGGCTGCAACTGGATGAGCTTGCCATGACCATGCTTTTCTGCCCAGCAACTAGTGTGGTGTCAAAGCGGGTGTTCAGTGTTGAGACATAGAGACATAGTTGAGAAACTAGCCTTCATAAAGATGAATCAGGCGTGGATCAACCCGGACTTGCAGACGAGCCTGATGCAACAGAATAGATCATTCTGCCACTAATGATCATACTGTAATGTGCTGCTATACTGAAATAGGCTGTTACTTCTGACAACGTCCTGCTGCCGCCATTCTGATGGTGCCTCTACTGCTATTGCTGCAATGGGGTTTCTTGGCCTACTGATATGAAATGATACATTTTTAAAAGGATATGCATGCCACTGGGCCTAGCTATCACAATGTTGTTTTGGGGCTATGCTACTACTGTGAACTGCCACAATCGTGTGATATATGCCACTGCTGCTGCTCCCCCCTCCGCACTCTGTCTGGGTCAATTATTGTCACTGTCACTGCTGCTGCCCCCCTCCTCACTCTCACAAGGGGCCACCATTGTTACTCTTACTGCTACTGCTGTTGGACCCCATCCCCACTCTTTCCCACGGTCAGTATTAATTAAGTATTTGATCAGTATTTGTAAGTCTGAGTGGATTAGAGACACAAATGACATGCCGCTACATTTTATCTCTGTTCTGGACCCACTTCAGTTTTTGGCTTACAAATACTGATCAAATACTGATGCAAAATACTAACCATTTGAAAGAGGCCATTAGAGTCATGGATGCAGGACTTTTTTTCCTTGTTAAGAAAACTGATTATAGACGTAAATGGCCAAAATGGATGCAAATTGAGCATAAGGCCTCTTTCACACGGTCAATATTTGGTCAGTATTTTGCATCAGTATTTGATCAGAATTTGTAAGTCAAAAGCAGGAGGGGGTTCAAAACACAGATGAGATGCAAATATTTCCATTATGTTTTATCTCTGTTTTTGAAACACTCCTGTTTTTAGCTTACAAATACTGATCAAATACTGTGGTTGCACTAGAACATAATGCACATTGCGATACACTCTTTCTGCAATCTCTCTGCAGTTTAAATTCCAAGCTTTCACACTGAGATTGGGCCACCAAGTGGGATAAATATTAGTGTTGATCGAGCACCAAAGTGCTTGGGTGCTCGGGTGCTCAAGTAGCACAATGGAAGTCACTGGAAGAACCAGAGCATTAAACCAGGCACCCCCTGCTCTAAAGAGGGGAGGGTGTTTGGTTCACATAAAAAGGTCAAAAATTTATGAAAACACCACTGAAATGGTTTGGGAACAGCATGGGGAGGATGTCTGGATGCATCTTGGACTCCCAGGTAGCTGCTGGGAACGATGTTACAGACAATTTTACAGACTGACAATAATACGCACAAAACTGAAGATAAAATCGATTTTAGAGGAAAAATGGTTAGGTAAAATTCTTTCCTGTATATTTACTTGTATATAAAGTGAAAGGGCTCCCCAAAATTACAAGGAATCGGCACTCCAATACAGCCTTTATTACACATAAAGGAGGGCATCATACACACCCTTGAAAAATTATGATTGATGGCCTGCGGGTGACCGTTTAAAACATTAGGGGAGAGGGTCTGCTGCTGAGCTGATTCTCTAAAACATTAGGGGCGAGTGCCTGCTGCTGATCTGACCATCTAAAACATTAGGGGTGAGGGTCTGCTGCTTAGCTGACCATCTAAAACATTAGGGGTGATTGTCTTCTGCACTGTTGAACCATATACCCTTTTTTGTGGTGGAAGGGGTGCATGGGAATACAGTGTATTCGATACACCATAAAAGCCACATTTAAAGTGGCTTCATGTTCAGCCGCTTTCCTCTGTTGGAGCAGAGAAGTCAGGGGTAGGGTTGAGCGAACCCTAACTGTAAAGTTCGGGTTTGTACCAAACTTTAGGGTTTTTGGTACACGCACCCGAACCTGAACATTTCCATAAAAGTTCGGGTTCGAGTTCGGTGTTCGGCGATTTAATGGCGCTTGTTGAAAGGCTGCAGGGCATATTCCAGCTTTTCACTTTTTTCTGTGAACTACCCCTGTGATGAATATCTGACAGGGAAAATCTATATAATAAATACATCTGTTAGATTATAAGGGGAAAAATATCCTTTTTTTTGGTGGTCAAGTACCCCTGAAGCCTGCGGTGCATACCTGGCAGCGAAAATAATAAAATTACATTAGTCTGTCACATATTTGTATGACTTAAAGCGATTTTTTCTTTTTCTGACACTGGCACTGCATATCTGACAAATAAATAAAACCAGTAAATACCGCTGTTACATTGTTGGTTGACAAATTCCTATTTTTTGTGCTAGAAACTACATTGTTTGGCCTGCGCTGCATTTCTGACAGTCCAACAAAACTGTTAAACACTGCATTTACATTGTTGGTAGAAATAAAGCACACTTTTGTGCCATAAAGTACATTTGCGGTCTGCGCTGCATTTCTGGGTGCAATATAACTAGTTAATACTACTGTGACATTGTTGGTGAAACAAATCACTTATTTTTTGCCATAAAGTACATTTGCAGCCGGCACTGCATTTCTGAGTGTAAAATGTAATCAGTAAATTCAGCTCTTAGATTGTGGGTGGACATTTCCACGGTTATCAGACCAGTTATTCACAAGTGGCGTGGAGGGTGTGTTCCTGCTTTATTGCATACCTGACAGGGAAATACAATATATTCTGTAAATTCGGCAGCGTTTAAATTGTTGGGTGATCTATACCCCTTTTTTCTTTCAAACATCCCCTGCACTGCATACCTGACTGGGAAATATATTCTGTAAATATGGCGGCGTCTACATTGTTGGGTGATCTATACCCCTTTTTCCTTTCAAACTACCCCTGCACTGCATACCTGAATGGGAAATATATTCTGCAAATTAAGTGGCTTTTACATTGTTGGGCGATTTATACCCCTTACAAGCGCACGCTGGTAGACATGCTGCTGATGGCATTCCCACCTGACACCACGGCCTCAGGAAGCACAAGGCGAAGGCAGAGGAGGAGGAAGAAGTCGCCAACGCAGCTGGGGCACCACCAGCACCTCAGAAGGCAGGGTTAGCATGGCGGAAATGTGAAAAAGCTTTGTCAGCATGCCACAAGAAGCAGCACCTCCAGCTAATATGGAATGTCTTAGCAGGAGGCAGCATATCAGAAACGTGGTGGAACAGTATTTGTGCACACGCCTACATGTACTGACTGATGGGTCTGCCCCGTTCAACGTCTGGGTCTCCAAATTGGGCACATGGCCTGAGCTTGCCCTTTACGCCTTGTAGGTGCTGGCCTGCCCTGCAGCCAGTGTATTTCCTGATTGTGTGTTTAGCGCTAGTGTTGAGCGCGAATATTCGAATAGCAATTTTTTTTAGCAAATATCGGCACTTCGCAAATTTGCGAATTTTGCAAATATAGCGCTATATATTCGCTATTTCAAATATTAGTTGTTTCTTTTTTAAGTTGTTAATCTTGTTGCTCTCTGGTTGTCTTCTCACTTCCCGAAAGCTGTTCTTAACTGTCCGGTGGATTCCTGGCCCCCTACCCGCTCCAGTCAATACCGTTGCCGCTTCTGCTGACTTCCCATGTGCATGGGAACGTCTCCATGCTAAAATGTATTGTCGGATGTGAGAATCACTATCTCACAAATTTGACTAAGCAGTAATCGCAATGCGATTAATATAACCTGAATTACTCGCATTGCAAATTTAATTTAGAGCTGGGTTCCTAATGGTTGTATTGCTAGAATATAACGAATATCACGAATTCACAAATATAGTACTATATTCTCAATCTACGTTATATTCTAGCAAGCCAACCATTAGGAACCCAGCTTTAAGTTGAATTTGCAATGCCAGTATATGTTCGCATTGCGAATTCAACTTAGAGCTGAGTTCCTAATGGATGTTGCTAGAATATAACGAAGATTGAGAATATAGTGCTATAGTCGTGATATTTTTTATTTTTGTCAATTCTAGCAATACAACCATTAGCAAGTCAGCTCTAAGTTTAATTCGCAATGCAAATATAAATTCGGTTAACAATCGCAATATATAGAATAATTACGAATATTCGATTGCAACGAATATATGATGAATATTCAATTGAATATTCACAAAATATCGCGAAATCGAATATGGCTTATCACGGCACGGGGCCATATCACAGACAAGTGCAACCGCCTGTCCACAGCCAATGTGGACTAGCTCGCGTTCATTAAAATGAACCAGGCATAGATCCCACAGGACTTGTCCGTACCTTGTGCAGAATAGACATGTATACCGGCCTCACCCGGTCTTTGTTATACTCCAGCGCACTTTCTCTTTGTTTTCTTTTCTATATTTCCCAATGTTTGGGGGTCTACCCAAATAAAAATAAAAAAAAAAGTTAAAAGCAAAAAACACTGTTGTTGGTGACTACCTTCTCCACCTACACCGCCACGTCCACTGCCTCCTCAACCTCCTACTCCATATGCACCTCTTCCTCCTAGTTCAAGATTATTATTTTTAATTTTTAGTTATTTTATTTTATTGTAAGTCATTTTCCTATCCACATTTATTTGCAGGGCACTTGTTATGCTCTTACCCACATTTTGCTGCCTTTTGCAGCCCTCTAGCCCATTCCATGTCTCTTTTAGAGCCGT
This sequence comes from Bufotes viridis, assembly GCA_033119425.1. Taxonomy (NCBI): domain Eukaryota; kingdom Metazoa; phylum Chordata; class Amphibia; order Anura; family Bufonidae; genus Bufotes; species Bufotes viridis. The sequence goes on from CM065591.1 coordinate 114,876,576, forward strand.
TTTAATGCCCCAAAGTTCGGGTCCCTATTGAATTCAATGGGGTTCGGGTTTGTGGTCAAGTTCGGGTCCCGAACCCGGACTTTACGGGGAAGTTCGACCAAACTCGGCGAACCCGAACTTCCAGGTGTCCGCTCAAATCTAGTCAGGGGCAATCCAGTCCTTGTTACTTTTGATAAGTGTCAACTAGAGTTGAGCGAACACCTGGATGTTCGGGTTCGAGAAGTTTGGCCGAACTTCACGAAAATGTTCCAGTTCGGGATCTGAACTCGACCCGAACTTGACCCTGAACCCGAACCCCATTGAAGTAAATGTGGACCCGAATATTTGGGCACTAAAAAGTCTGTAAAATAGCCCAGGAAAGGGCTAGAGGGCTGCAAAGGGCAGCAAAATGTAGGTAAATCCTTTGCAAACAAATGTGGATAGGGAAAGGACTTAAAATAAAATAAAATAAATAAAAATTAACCAATATCAATTGGAAACTTGGAGGAGGAGAGGGAATAGGAGGTTGGGGTGGCGTCAGGTGGGAATGCTATGGGAGATGAAGTTCTCATCACAGCCAAAAAGTATTCATGTCTGCCTGCAGTGCCACAGGCCTCATTCACAGACTCAGGGCCATTTCAACCATACATGGGAGTTGAAGTTCACATCACAGCCAAGAAGGATTCATGTCTGCCAGCAGTGTCACAGGCCTCACTCACAGACTCAGGCCAATGGCAACCATACATGGGAGTTGAAGTTGTCATCAGAGCCAAGAAGGAATCATGTCTGCCTGCAGGGCCACAGGCCTGATTCAAACATTCAGGCCCACGGGACCCACAAAGAGAATAGTTAAAATTACGCCAAAACAATATTGATTTCACCCAGCAATGCCACAGGCCTCATTCACAGATTCAGACCCATGTCACCCATGCACATGAGAGTTACAATCATGCCAAAACAGTATTGATTTCACCCAGTAGTGCCACAGGCCTGATTCACTAATTCAGGACCATGGCACCCGCAAAGAGGGGAGAGGTCCCGTAACAGCAACACAAGCCTCAGGTCAACCTGCAATGGAACAAGCCATTAACATTTATGTAGGCCCCTGACACCCAGACAGAGGAGAGGTCATTTGACAGTAAAAAGAATTTAATGTCTCCCACCAAGACAGCAAGCAATTAAACGAAATATAGGCCCCTGACAACCAGACAATGTAGAGGTTATTTGACAGTAAAAAGAGTTTAATATCTCCCACCAATGCAGCAAGCAATGAATCAAAATATAGGCCCCTGACAACCAGAAAATGGAGCGGTCATTTGACAGTAAAAAGAGGTTAATGTCTCCCACCAATACAGCAGGCGATGAAACAAAATATAGGTCCCTGACAACCAGACAATATAGGGGTCATTTGACAGTAAAAAGAGTTTAATATCTCCCACCAATGCAGCAAGCGATGAAACGAAATATAGGCCCCTGACAACCAAACAATATAGAGGTCATTTGACAGTATATAGAGGATAATGTCACCCACCAAAGCAACAAATGATTAAATGACATATAGGCCCCTGAAACCCACAAAAAAAAGAGTTAAATTTCTCCCACCAAGACAGCAAGCAAGTGAACGAATTATAGGCTCCTGACACCCACACAATGGGGCGGTCATTTGACAATAAAAAGAGTTAAATTTCTCCCACCAAGACAGCAAGCAAGTAAACAAAATATAGGCCCCTGACACCCACACAATGGGGAGGTCATTTGACAGTAAAAAGAGTTTAATATCTCCCACCAAGACAACAAATGATTAAACGACATATAGGCCCCTGACACCCACACAATGGGGCAGTCATTTGACAGTAAAAAGAGTTAAATGTCTCCCACCAAGACAGCAAGCAAGTAAACAAAATATAGGCCCCGGATACCCACACAATGGGGTGGTCATTTAACAGTAAAAAGAGTTTAATATCTCCAACCAAGACAACAAATGATTAAACGACATATAGGCCCCTGACACCCAGACAGATTTGAGGTCATTCAACATCAAAAATAGGATAATGTCACCCACTAAAGCAACAGGCGATTATCTGAAATGTAGGCCCCTGGCACCCAGACAGAGGAGAAATGTCCCATAGCAGCAAAACAAGCATCATGTTACCCACCAATGGAAAAGGCCACTTTCAGTTATTTAGACCCCAGCACCCAGACAGAGGAGAGAGGTCCCATAGCAGCAAAACAGGCATCATGTTACCCACCAATGGAACAGGCCACTTTCAGTAATTTAAGCCCCAGCACCCAGACAGAGGAGAGAGGTCCCATAGCAGCAAAACAGGCATCATGTTACCCACCAATGGAACAAGCCACTTTCAGTTATTTAGGCCTCAGCACCCAGGCAGAGGATAGCAGTCCCACAGCAAGGAATAAGGCGTCATATTACCCACCACTGGAGAAGGCCACTTTCAGTTATTTAGGCCCCTGACGCCCAGACAGAGGAGAGGTCATTTGAAAGCAAAAAGAGGTTAATGTCACGCACCAAAGCAGCAGGCGATTAGCTTAAATGTAGGCCCCTGGCACCCAGACAGACGAGCTGTTCATTCAACTTGGTGTTGCCCACAAAAGAATGGTACAATTAAATAAAGAGGATTCAATAAAGAAGTGCCCTGGAGTAAAAGAATGTATGGTTGAGGGCGAGGCAGTTATAAATGTCTCTTCTGCACAAGGGAAGGACAGATCCTGTGGGATTTATGCCTGGTTTATTTTTATGAACGTCAGCTTGTCCACGTTGGCTGTGGACAGACGGCTACGTTTCTCTTTAATGACGCCCCTTGCTGTGCTAAATACACGTTCAGACAATACACTTGCTGCAGGGCAGGCCAGCACCTCCAAGGCATAAAAGGCTAGCTCTGGCCACGTGGACAATTTGGAGACCCAGAAGTTGAATGTGTCCGAACCATCAGTCAGTACGTGGAGGAGTGTGCACACATACTGTTCCACCATGTTGTTCAAATGCTGCCTCCTGCTAACACTTTCCGTATCAGCTGGTGGTGCAGTTATCTGTAGAGCAGTGAAAAAACGTTTCGACATCTCGGCCATGCTAACCCTGCCTTCAGAGGAGCTGGCCGTGACACAGCTGCGTTCTCGACCTCTTGCTCCTTCTCTGTCTTCGCCTTGTGCTTCCACTTGTCCCCCCATGTCAGTTGGGAATGCTCTCAGGAGCACGTCTACCAGTGTGTACTCGTGCATTTTCCTATCAAGCTCCAGTGTGGGAATTAAGGTGGGCACATTGTCTTTGTACCGGGGATCCAGCAGGGTGTCAACCCAGTAGTCCGCATACGTTAAAATGTGGGCAACTCTGCTGTCGTTGCGCAGGCACTGCAGCATGTGTGCAAGGCTGCCCAGAGGTAAGGACAAGTTGTCCTCTGTGGGAGGCGTATCGTCATCGTCCTCCATTTCCCCCCAGCCACGCACCAATGATGGGCCCGAGCTGCGTTGGATGCCACCCCGCTGTGAACATGCTTCATCCTCATCCTCCTCCACCTCCTCCTCATCCTCGTCCTCCAGTAGTGGGCCCTGGCTGGCCAAATTTGTACTTGGTCTCTGCTGCCCTCTGAGCCACTTCTAAAAGACTGGCCTGAATGTGTTAAAAAGGACCCCTCTTCCTCCTCCTCCTAGGCCACATCCTCTTCCATCATCGCCCTAAGTGTTTTCTCAAGGAGACATAGAAGTGGTATTGTAACATAGATAACGGCGTCATTGCCACTGGCCATGTTGGTGGAGTACTCGAAAATGTGCAACAGGGCACACAGGTCTCGCATGGAGGCCCAGTCATTGGTGGTGAAGTGGTGCTGTTCCGCAGTGCGACTCACCCGTGCATGCTGCAGCTGAACCACCACTATGGCCTGCTGCTGCTCGCACAGTCTCTCCAGCATGTGCAAGGTGGAGTTCCACCTGGTGGACACGTCGCATATGAGGCGGTGAGCGGGAAGACCGAAGTTACGCTGTAGCGCAGATAGGCAAGCAGCAGCAGGATGAGGACGCCTGAAGCGCGCACAGATAGCCCGCACTTTATGCTGCAGCTCTGACACGTTGGGGTAGTTGTAAATGAATTTCTGCACCACCAAACTCAGCACATGCGCCAGGCAAGGAATGTGCGTCCAATCGGCTAGTCCCAGAGCTGCAACGAGATTTTGCCCATTATCGCACACCACCAGGCCGGGCTTGAGGCTCACCGGCAGCCACCACTCGTCAGTTTATTGTTCTACTGAGCGGTGTGGGACCAGTCCCCCAAACACATGAGTTTCAGAACGACCTGCTGATGTTTACCCTGGGATGTGCTGAAATTGGTGGTGAAGGTCTGTGGCTGACCGGATGAGCAGGTGGAAGAAGAGGAGGAGGAAGCCAAGTAGGAGGAGGAGGCAAGGATGTGCGCCAAATAGCTCTCCGCCTGGGGCCCAACCGCCACTACATTTACCCAGTGTGCAGTTAGGGAAATATAGCGTCCTTTTTCTGTGCTGACTGGTCCACACTTTATTTTATCAGATACTTGGTTGTGCAGGGAAGGCACTGCTCTCTTGGAGAAGTAGTGGCGGCTGGGAACAACGTACTGTGGGACAGCCACTGTTATCAGCTGTTTGAAGCTGTCCATGCCCACCAGTCTAAATGACAGCATTTCAATGGTCAGTAGTTTAGAAATGCTGGCATTCAGGGCCAGGGATCGAGGGTAGCTAGGTGGGAATTTACGCTTTCTCTCCAAGGTTTGTGAGATGGAGAGCTGAACGCTGCCGTGTGACATGGTGGAGATGCTTGGTGACGGAGGTGGTGGTGTTGGTGGCACATCCTCTGTTTGATGGGTGGCAGGTGCAAACATTCCTCCAGAGGCGAAGGAAGAGGCCGAGGCAGCAGCAGAACAGGGAGCAGGAGGGGCCTGAGCCCTTTCTTGGTTTTGAAGGTGGTTACGCCTTTGCAGCCTGTGTCTTGCATGTAGATGCCTGGTCATGCAGGTTGTGCTAAGGTTCAGAACGTTAATGCCTCGCTTCAGTCTCTGATGGCACAGAGCGACGGCTGTTCTGCTTTTGCACCCTGATCCCTCTTTTACTACGCTGTTGGCTCGGTCTCACCACTGCCTCCTCCTCTGGACTCTGAAAGTCAGTGGCATAACCTTCATTCCAAGTGGGGTCTAGGACCTCATCGCCCCCTGAATCGTCTTCCACAAAGTCTTCCTCCCCGACCTCCTGTTCGGTCTGCACACTGCAGAAAGACACAGCAGTTGGCACCTGTGTTTCGTCATCATCAGAGACGTGCTGACTCTACTGAGGTGGTATTCCCATGTCCTCATCATCAGGAAACATCAGTGGTTGTGCTTCAGTGCATTCTATGTCTTCCACCACTGGGGAAGGGCTAAGTGGATGACCTTGGGAAACCCTGCCAGCAGAGTCTTCAAACAGCATAAGAGACTGCTGCATAACTTGAGGCTCAGACAGGTTCCCTGATATGCATGAGGGTGATGTGACAGACTGATAGGCTTGTTTTTCAGGCGCCTCCTGTGCGCTTTCTGCAGAAGACTGGGTGGGAGATAATGTGAACCTGCTGGATCCACTGTTGGCCACCCAATCGACTAGCGCCTACTTGCTCAGGCCTTACCATCCTTAGAACGTCATTAGGCCCGACCAAATATCGCTGTAGTTTCTGGCGGCTACTGGGAACTGAGGTAGTTGATTTACTAGGACGTGTAGCTGTGGCAGATCGGCCACGTCCTCTCCCAGCACCAGAGGGTCCACTAACACTACCACGACCATGTTCGCTTCTCTTATTAGATGTTTTGCTCATTGTTATCGTTCACGACAAAAAGGAAAAACTTATTTGGCCCAATGTATAGAGTTCAAATTAAGGCCTTTTTTGTTAAAGGCACCTAACACTATCTAGCTATTTATTTAGGTACCGTATTACACTTATACGGGCACAGCAGAAACCACAGATTTAGGGGAATATCAATTTTAGGCCTAGTATATAGGCCCTGGCTGAAAGTTATCCTTTTATGGATAGAATTACACTTGGAGATGCACAGTGGCGTGTGCAAATATAGAGGATTTATTTTTCAGGCCTTGTATTTAGACGCTGACACAGTGAGTGTAATATACCCAATTATGGAACGAATTACACTTGTAGAAGAACAGTGGAAAGCACAGATGTTTAGGATTTCTATTTCATGGATTTT
>CM065591.1:115528507-115584794 GCA_033119425.1 Bufotes viridis
AAATTCTGAAATTTCATCTCCATTTGTCAATAACTCTTGTGGAACACCTAAAGGGTTAACAAAGTTTGTAAAATCAGGTTTGAATACAATGAGGGGTGTAGTTTCTTAGATGGAGTCACATTTTTGGAGTTTCAACTGTAGACATGCATCAGGGGGACTTCAAATAGGACATGGTGTCAAAAAACCAGTCCAGCAAAATGTGCCATCCAAAAACCATATGGCATTCCATTCTTTCTGCGCCCTGCCGTTTGGCCATACAGCAGTTTATGACCACACATGGGGTGTTTCTGCAAACTACAGAATCAGCACAATAAATATTGATTGGGTGTTAACTCTTGCTTTGTTACTGGAAAAATTTAAAATTTGCAAAAAAATTGCTGTTTTTGCAACGTTTTTATTTTTCGTTATTTACATCGTTGATCTGACAGGTTATATCGTGTGCAATTTCTGTAGAGCGGCTTGATATGGACGCAACAATACCAAATATGACTACTTCTTTGGGGGGCTTTGTTTCAGTTTTACATAATAAAGCATTTTTGAAAAAATATTTTTTTAGTGTCTCCACCTACTGAAAGCCACATATTTTTTTTTATTTTTTAAGCGAATGTCTTATGTAGGGGCTTATTTTATGCGGGATGAGATGTCGGTTTGATTGGTACTATTTTGGGAGGCATACACCTTTTTGTTCGCTTGGTATTACAGTTTTTGTGATGCAAGGTGACAAAAAATGGCTCTTTTACACCATTTTTATTTGTTTTTTTATGGTGTTCATCTGAGGGGTTAGGGCATGTAATATTTTTATAGAGCAGGTTTTTACGGATGTGGCGATACCTAATATTTGTAGTGTATTTTTTATTTTATTTTTTATTCATTGATAAATGTGTGTTTTTTATTTTTCCTTATTTTTCGCTTTTTTTACATTTTTTTGACCCAGACCCACTTGGTTCTTGAAGATCCAGTGGGTCTGATGTCTGTATAATACAGTACAGTACACTATATAGTGTACTGTACTGTATTTTTTACTTCAGAAAGTCTGATCAGACTTCTGCCTTTCGCAGAAGTTTGATCAGAGTTACCATTACCATGGTAAGCAGAACTCCTGTGAAGGCGTCCTGTTGCCATGGTTACTTCACCTACTGCCAGAACAGAGCAGTGGGTGATGGGGAGGGAGGGGGTCCCCCTCCCTCTGTGATCCGTTCAAGAATTGGGGCTCCAAGGGCACAGCAGCCCCCGATGGGAAAGGGAGGGAGCTCCCTTCCTGTTAACCCCTTCCAGACAGCGGTCCGTACAGACTGCGGCATGGAAGGGGTTAAACGGCTGACATCACAGCACAGATGTCAGACGTTTATACCAGAGTGTCAGCAATGTGCTGACACTCTGGTATAACCACTCGCCATCAATGAATATTAGAAAGGAGGCAGCGGCGCCTGCCAGCCAAATATGATCGAGGGCTGCAGGGGGGGTGTTAAAAATTAAAAGTTTGGGCATTTTTACTTTTCAGAATTGACCTTTCAGAATTTATATGTTTTGTCCCTGTAACTCCCAAATAATTGAAGTGTGCAGTGATTCTAAGAGCAACGCCTGTCATCTGCATGTCATATTGACTCACACTATTGTTTCACTACCACAGCAGACTCCCTATGTATGTTACTGCAAGGCACAGTGTTCTACACCACTATGAAGGCTCTCTGCAGCCAGGAAATAGCTGTTTTTTTTAGCGTGATTCGCCACAAATAAATTTGGATTGAACCAAATTTTTCCATAAATTCTGCGAACCGAATCTTTATTGTGGACACTATAAACTCTAACTGGCTCTCTAAACTCAATTTCCATCATAGCTAATTGTTCAAGGTAACAACAGTGGATAGGGGACTTTAGAGAAAAATGTGCTTGAAAAAGAACCAAATGTTACATATTTTAAATAGTTAAATATGTAATTCTATATATTGTTTTTATATTGAAAGGGTGGGCTCTATGAAATGAAACAGTAACCCCTTCAAGACTATAGCCATTTTCTTTTTTGCATTTTTAATTTCATTTAATTTATTCATTTTGATTTCATTAATTTTTAAAAAATGAATTTATTTTTTTTATTAATTTTTTTATTTATTTATTTCATTTATTTTTATTTCATTTTTATTTTCATTTCTACATTTTTAATTTTGTTTATTTTTTTTTATTCCATTTTGCAGTGTATGATATACAAAATTTGAAGGATGTACAATGTGAAGATTTAATGTACGATCAATTGATATTGGCCAATTAATAAAAACGCCACAGTAGTCATACAAAATATAACTATATAGTAAATCTGTAGCAATTTGCCGTTTTTGAAATCCCATGTATTGATATTATTCATATTATAATACAAACAATCGCCTGTTTGATTGTATAAATGCACTAAGTGAATTAGTGGTTACTTGCAGTAACCTAAGTGGAGTGGATATAATCCAATTGTTGTATACTGAGATCCCGAAACCATAAGGGCAAGATCTGGTCTACGTTTTACATTTTACTTGAATTGCCTTAAAACTGGTCCCAATTGTGGATTCTTGAAATTTTATAACACTGAGGAAGGTACATACATGTGCCGAAACACGTCTGATGGTGGTTGGAAAAGGACAGTGTGCACGGGAACATATAGCAAATAAGGCATATATGGACATTATCACTAACTGAAGTCGGCGTTCTGGTAATCTCAGGACGCATATGCTGAAAAAGAAACAGATGAAAAGGGCACAGCGGAGTCCTGCTCTACGCAGTCAGAGCGATAGCAGCTAGTAGTCCGTAGCAGGCTGTAAAAAGTACAGCGGTCATCTACACTGAAACAACGGGAGACCGGAGCATATGCCGAATGAACAGCTGCAGGAGGCCGTGAGTAATAGCTGATATTGCTGTGAACTGACGGCCATATATCGTAATTTGCATGCTTGGATCATTCTAATTATCTAATAGGCTGACTGTCACTAACAGTCTAATTCTAATACATGCATGTGAATTAATAGTGACAAATTGTACTAATGTGAACAGACTGCAACCAAAGATACGGACACAATATTGCCTGTCCACATTAAATGAACAATATTATCTTCATAAAAAAACATATTGCCAAAAAGCATACTGTTCAATTCGGATTCAAACGCTCAAATATAAGTGGACAACCGCATTTTTTTCATTTTTATCATAATTTTAAATATTTTATGCGTGAGGTCCACATTATATGACCAGTTCTATTAATTCATTAATTTATTGTGAATATTTTGGGGGATCCACGATATATTGTTTGACTAAATGTTTTTATTTATATGTTTTGAGTAAAAATACTTGCAAAATATTGTAAGCCAGCCCTTTCTTTGAATACATTTGTTAAGTTTTTTTTCCTCCCTATTTGGCATGATTTGCCATTTTTAGTTACCTTGTCCCCGCAAAAAAATTGATGGTCAAAATATTGTACATATCCCAAAAATAGTACCAACAAAAAGTACAGTTTGTTCTGTGGAAGGACATTTAAAAAAGTTATGGCTGTCAGAAAATGATGTTATTTTTTTAAAGGTTTTAATTTAGCCTCTCCGCATTCTTCCATTACTTATTTTCTATATAATCCTCCCATTCCCTCTAGTTTGTTTTCCTCAATTGTCTGGGCGTCACTGGGTTGTTTCGCAGATATTGTGGATGTCTCCACGCTGACAATTAAATCAATTGCTCAGTTACGGGAATAGTCGAATGTCCACTATGTGGCTACTCCCTTTGGGTCTCTTACAGTGTAGCTCCCCACCCCATTTGAGCATTCATGTTACCTAGGTACAGTATGGGGACGAGAGGTCTGATTTCTCATATCTACTGCTTTCTGGCCGTATTGGCAGAAGGCGAGGCTCCACACCACTGCTATATGGATAAATGGGCTAATATCCTTGGGTCTCACTCTCTCACACCTCCAGGCAGACTATATTTAAAAGGCGACTCAGTCCTCTACTTGTACTACATACAAGGAAACCCAGTACAAGCTGCTTATGCACTGGCATCATACACCTGCTCGTTTGCATTCAACTAACCACACTATTCCATCTGTTTATCGGCGATGTCTGGGCAAAGTGGGCTCCCTCTATCACATTTTTTGGACATGCTCCTGCATCATTCCATTTTGGGAGGTGGTTAGGGCTGAGACCCAATCGCTTTTCATGGCTCTTCTACCATTGGACCCTAAGGTATTTTTACTTAATCTACAGTCTACGGTACTGGGTAAGCGTTCCTGCAGGCTGTTTCTCTCTTAGTGCACTGCTACTAAATACTGATTTCTAAATCTTGAAGGCAGACCAACCCTTCTACAAAATCAATGTTCCTGTCCAGAGTCTGGGACATTAGATCTCTGGAGTATCTAAAGGCATCCGTCAAGAACACCATAGAGCAATTTATGACAACTTGGTTGCCATGGGACTCCTACTTGATGTCACCTCAATCCATGATGTGACTCTCCCTCTTAGAGGCCGTGTACTTTTTTGTTCACTCCTCCCTTTCCTTATCCTCCCCTTGATGTTCTCCATGTGTCTCGTCCATTGTTTGTCCTATTATGTGTTTGTTTTGAGTCTTTGTGACTGTGTCCTTAATACAACGTATGCTCTGTTGTGCACACTGACTAAGTGATTATTTCTCCTGGACACATTCCAGGTTGTTTTACTTATGTCATGTTATATCTTCTTTATTCTCTTTTTGTATTGTTTTTGGAATATGAAAATGCAATAAAAATGTACAGTTAAAAAAGACATATCAGCGCTAGAAAAATATTTTTATATTTTAATAGTTCAGACATTTTTGCATGCCGCAATACCTGTTATGTATTTTTTTCAATTGTTTATTTTTATATGCAAAATTGGGAGTTTGGGTTTTTGTTCATAACTTTGAGCTCCCTTCTGAAGACTTGTCTCATAGACCATAATAGAGAACTATTATGGTATATGGGTTTCTAATGCTCTGCCTGCTGAACCATGTCTTGTGGACATCTTTATTGGCAGTTTATCATGACAGGCCAAGGTACCTTCAGCAGGCCCAAGGCTATAATGGTAATTGATCGGAGCCCCTCGATTTCTCTGTGGGGGCTCCAATCAGAAGACAAAAGGAGCTCCCCCCCTCTGCCAAACTCCACAGATGCCGCAATCACTTTTGACAGCGTAATCTGTGGTGTTAAATGATCGGGTTCGGCATCATTGTCAATCCCAGACATTGAGGCTGGGCGCCTGCTGTATTATACAGCAGCCTACTCCATACAACTCTATATACATTATCAGGTACATAGACTTGATATACTGTGAAAGGGTTGAAGTACTTTTTTGTAATAAGTGCTTTTTTAAAAGTTTTAAATAATAAAAACAAAATCACCTTGTAATAAAAATGAAAAGTTCAACAGGTTTCAGTGAATTTAGAATAAAAGGGAATCTTTCTTGTGAATACTGGAGGGCCGTTGTGGCATGAACAAGTCGGGAACATCCAAAGGGATTAGAAGATCATAGGGGGAGATTTATCATCTCTCTGCTTCACAAAAGTTGTGTTAAAACGTTGCCACTTTTCAGAAAGGGGGCATGTCAGGGGCAGGAAGGAGGCATGGTCATCAGCCACAACAATTTTATCTTTATTTATGCAAATTTTCTGGTGCAAACGAGGTAAGTTTAGAGCTGCTGTAGATTTCTGCTTATGAGCACGGCCTCCCAAGGATATGCCTAATTTATAAAAAAAAACTGTCAGCACAATAAGGAGAACTGCCAATGATTGCTGTTCTCAATACTCCCTAAAACATAATATAAACTAACTCAGATAACCACGGACTCAACCGAGGCAATGGGAAACAATAAAACGTAACTTTTACTCGATAATGGTAAAATAGCGCATCAACATAGACAAAACAAACAAACAAATAATTACAGTGAAGCTTCCATTAAGCCGTGCACAGTAATAAATGGAACGAGCTCACCATGACGTAGATCTCAACACAGGTTCCCTGGTACACACATAATTTGCAGGATGGCAGTTGCCGTCCTCTGTTACAGATGAGGGGTCCTATGCGGATAGTAGGGAAGGCTGATGGCACGGGAGGGGTCAAAGTAGGGAGATGGTAAACCCTAGGAAGCCCTGGTAGAAAGGGGGAAGGGGCTGCTCGCTCCCTACCTATTTACACAGAGCACCCGCCCCGAAAGGGGCGACCCCGTCCGGATACCTGACCCTAAATAGGGGGCCTGTCCCTTTAATAGCCCTCAAGTAAAAAGATCTTGCTCCCGACGTGACACGTTTCTCCTGGGTAGTTCATCAGGGGACCAAGAAGTATAAAAATAGATGGCCAATAATGCAATGGCTCCAAAAGTTTGTGTTAGATAGCCAAAAAGGCTGGGTCCTTTAGCGAGGGTAAAAGGAAAAATAGTCCATAATAGGTTGCAATATCCTGTGAGGCAGCAGTAGAAAACTGCGGTATCCAAGGGGTAGCAAACACGCTCACCCCTATAACAACAATGCACAGGGTATAAAATAGAATAAATGTTGGCTGTAGGCTGCCACACCAGTGGGTGAGGAAAACCAAATCACTATGGCCAAAGTTGCTGTGTGTCAGTGCGCTTTAAATAGGCTACTTACTCGTCAAAGAACGGCTCCACTTCCTGGACGCTACACGTGGGGCCGGCTCCATGCTCCGGAACAAACAGGAGTCACGTGAGCCGCGCTCAAGTCACGTGTGCGGAAGTGCGGGGCCGGAGCCTCGTTGCTAGGTTACCGGGACGCCCACAGGTCGTGAGCGCCGAGGAAGCCAGCAAGCACAAAAGTCAGGCTCAATGTGGAGTCCTGAATAATAGCAAAAATAGTGACAATGCACCCAAACAATGGAGAATGTAAATGCAAGTTCTTTACAGTACTGGACCATAGAAATACATTATCCAATCAAAGAAATGAATATGGATATATACAATACGGTGACACATGGATGGTATAGGAAGTCAAAACGAATGTTGATGTAATAAATTCAAAGAAAACTACTAAAGCTGAGCTGTTCATTGAGTCCCACAGGGGAGACCGTCTTCAGATAGTAGATCCAGCGGGTCTCCCTCTGGAGGATCAATTGATCCCATGCCCATGTGTCACCGTATTGTATATATCCATATTCATTTCTTTGATTGGATAATGTATTTCTATGGTCCAGTACTGTAAAGAACTTGCATTTACATACTCCATTGTTTGGGTGCATTGTCACTATTTTTGCTATTATTCAGGACTCCACATTGAGCCTGACTTTTGTGCTTGCTGGCTTCCTCGGCGCTCACTTCCGCACACGTGACTTGAGCGCAACTCACGTGAGTCCTGTTTGTTCCGGAGCATGGAGCCGGCCCCACGTGTAGCGTCCAGGAAGTGGAGCCGTTCTTTGACGAGTAAGTAGCCTATTTAAAGCGCACTGACACACAGCAACTTTGGCCATAGTGATTTGGTTTTCCTCACCCACTGGTGTGGCAGCCTACAGCCAACATTTATTCTATTTTATACCCTGTGCATTGTTGTTATAGGGGTGAGCGTGTTTGCTACCCCTTGGATACCGCAGTTTTCTACTGCTGCCTCACAGGGTATTGCAACCTATTATGGACTATTTTTCCTTTTACCTCGCTAAAGGACCCAGCCTTTAACTATCTAAGGCCCCTTCACACGAGCGAGTTTTCCTGCGGGTGCAATGCGTGAGGAGGACGCATTGCACCCGCACTGAATCCGGACCCATTCATTTCTATGGGGCTGTGCACATGAGCGGTGATTTTCACGCATCACTTCTGCGTTAGCGTGAAAATCGCAGCATGTTCTATATTCTGCGCTTTTCACGCAACGCAGGCCCCATAGAAGTGAATGGGGATGCGGGAAAATCGCAAGCATCCGCAACCAAGTGCGGATGCGTTGCGATTTTCCCGCATTGTTGCTTAGCAATGGGACCCAATCTCTATTATTTCCCTTATAACATGGTTATAAGGAAATAATAGCATTCTTAATAAAGAATGCATTGTTAAATGATGAGGAAGGGTTAAAAATAATAAAAGTTAACTTACCTTAGCCACTTGATCGCGACTAGTCGCGATCTGTCCTCTCTTTCCCTGCAGCATCGATGATCTAAAGGACCTGTGATGACGTCACATCACATGGCCCAATCACCTGCTCCATCACTATGGTGATGGAGCATGTGATGGTCCATGTGACCATGTGACATCATCCAAGGTCCTTAATCACTATCCTCAGGCTGTGGATAGTGCTTAAGGACCTTGGATGATGTCACGTGGTCACATGGACCAATCACATGCTCCATCACCATATCCTTGTTAATCGTCATGATTTTCCTGTATAAATCGTTGGTTGTTACGATAAAAAATGTGCTATAATTGTTTGAACAAAATCAGGCAGGTGCATAAATGTGGGCACTGTTGTCATTTTATTGATTTCAAAACCTCTAGAACTAATTATTGGAACTCAAATTGGCTTGGTAAGCTCAATGACCCCTGACCTACATACACAGGTGAATCCAATTATGAGAAAGAGTATTTAAGGGTGTCATTTGTAAGTTTCCCTCCACTTTTAATTTTCTCTGAAGAGTAGCAACATGGGGGTCTCAAAACAACTCTCAAATGACCTGAAGCGAAAGATTGTTCACCATCATGGTTTAGGGGAAGGATACAGAAAGCTGTCTCAGAGATTTCAGCTGTCTGTTTCCACAGTTAGGAACATATTTGAGGAAATGGAAGAGCACAGGCTCAGTTCAAGTTAGGGCTCAAAGTGGCAGACCAAGAAAAATCTCGGATAGACAGAAGCGACGAATGGTGAGAACAGTCAGAGTCAACCCACAGACCAGCACCAAAGACCTACAACATCATCTTGCTGCAGATGGAGTCACTGTGCATCGTTCAAACATTCGACGCACTTTACACAAGGAGATGCTGTATGGGAGAATGATGCAGAGGAAGCCTTTTCTCTGCCCACAGCACAAAAAGTGCTGCCTGAGGTGGGCTAAAACACATTTGAACAAGCCAGCTTTATTTTGGAATAAGGTGCTGTGGACTGATGAAACTAAAATTGAGTTATTTGGGCATATCAAGGGGCATTATGCATGGAGGAAAAAGAACACAGCATTCCAAGAAAAACACCTGCTACCTACAGTAAAATATGCTGGTGGTTCCATCATGCTGTGGGGCTTTGTGGCCAGTGCAGGGACTGAAAATCTTGTCAAAGTTGAGGGACGCATGGATTCCACTAAGTATCAGCAGATTCTGGAGACCAATGTCCAGGAATCAGTGACAAAGCTGGAGCTGCGTCGGGGCTGGATCTTTCAACAAGACAACGACCCTAAACACTGCTCAAAATCCACTAAGGCATTTATGCAGAGGGACAAGTACAACGTTCTGGAATGGCCATCTCAGTCCCCAGACCTGAATATAATTGAAAATCTGTGGTGTGACTTAAAGAGAGCTGTCCATGCTCAGAAGCCATAAAACCTGAATGAACTAAAGATGTTTTGTAAAGAGGAATGGTCCAAAATACCTTCAACCAGAATCCAGACTCTCATTGGAACCTACAGGAAGCGTTTAGAGGCTGTAATTTCTGCAAAAGGAGGATCTACTAAATATTGATTTAATTTCTTTTTTGTGGTGCCCAAATTTATGCACCTCCCTAATTTTGTTTAAACAATTATAGCACACTTTCTGTAAATCCAATAAACTTCATTTCACTTCTCAAATATCACTGTGTGTGTCTCCTATATGATATATTTAACTGACATTTTTTATCATAACAACCAACGATTTATACAGGAAAATCATGACGATTAACAAGGTTGCCCAAACTTTCGCATCCCACTGTATGTGTACCCCAAAATGACAGCATTAAATACTACAACTTGTCCCATAAAAAGCAAACCCTCATACCATAGATAGAAAAATGCATAGCTCTTGGAAGGCGACAATAAAAAAGGAAAAAACGCTTGGTCAGTAAGGCCCAAAACAGGCTGGTCCCTAAGGGGTTAAGCTTTGTAATAGAGCGAACCTTTTGAAATTCGGTTTATTTTAGGTTTTTTATTTTTAAAAGTTCAGTTAGGACCCAAATTGATTCTACCCAAACTAAAGTTGCTCCAATTGCCCTAAAAATTGGTACAGATTATAACACCTTCTTATATGACTCAGTATTTTAAAGAATTTTTAAGAATTTCCCATTTTCTAAGCTCTTGAACGCAAATGACAACAATAGCATATAATGTGACAATGACATACATATATAGCCATGGTTAAACACGTATGATGGTCTTAACCACTTGCCTATCACCGCACGACTTTCTAAGTAGCGGTGGTAGGCTCTTATCTGTATCCCGACATATAAAAATGTCGGGTTACATTGCGATCTGCCGGCGGCCCGTGCCGCCTCAAATCGCTGTGACCGTGCTGTCATTAGACAGCTGAGGTCACAGGGAGAAGTCTGGAAGCCAGTTTTAATGGACGGGTTGTAATACACGCATGTAGCACTCTGCTACTAGTGATGAGCGGCATAGGCAATATTCGAAATTGCAATATTCCGCAAATTTTGTGCCGAATATTCGCATATTCGCAAATTCGAGAATTTGTGATCTCCAGTCATTATTTACTTGATTGCGAAAATCGGCAATGTAATATATTCGCGATAAAAATTTGTGATTAGAATATTTGCGATCAACACTAAGGGGTAAGCACCTTTCCAATTGGTTGCTAGGGATGTTGCTAAGTGCCGATAATTGCGATGAATTTGAGATAAATTCGTGATTAGAATATTTGCGATCAACGCATATTTAACACTATATTCCAAATATTCGCAAATTCTCGAAGTGGCGATATTCACGATTAAAATTTGCGATTCGAATATTTGCGCTCAACACTCTCTGCTACAATTGTGTATTACATTAAAGAAGCTAAAAGCCGGGAGGGAGCACTCTTTCTTATGGAAGAGTGCCACCTGCTGGCTTTAAAATTAAATGTCAGCCTGACTTTGGCAGAAAGGGGTTAATTCACTTAAATAAAATATTAAATAATAAATAGAAGAATAAATAAATGTAAAAGATACAGCAATAGTTTCTAGTATTAGCAATAGTAATTAGACTACATACTTACCCATACAAACATTCTGCCCCTTTTTTGTTCTTAAAAATAAAATAAAAAATATACATTTATTATATACCGTATTTTTCGCCCTATAAGACGCACCGGCCTATAAGTAGTGTTGAGCGCGAATATTCGAAAAGCGAATTTTTTTAGCGAATATCGGCACTTCGCTAATTCGCGAATATTTCGAATATAGCGCTATAAATTCGCTATTTCGAATATTCGTTTTTTTTTTTTTTTTTTAGTTATATTTTTTTCTTTCCTACTTCCCAAAAGTAGTTCTTACCTGTCCTGAGGATTCCTGGCTTCCTGGCTGCTCCAGTCAGTACCCGTTGCCGCTTCTGCCGACTTCCGTGCTCATGTGGAGCGTCCCCATCCATGGGAGAATCTCCATATACTAAAATGTACTGTCGGATTTGAGGAATTACGTTGAAATCGCAATGCGATTAATTCAAGTTATATTAATCGCATTGCGATTACAACTTAGCACTGCTATCTTACATAGGCTAGAATTAACGAATATGGATTGGAATATAGCTATGCACTAGCAGTGCTAAGTTGAAATCGCAATGCGAATACTTTAAGTTAAATTAATCGCATTGCGATTTCAACTTAGCACTGCTGCTATATTCCATATTCGTTAACTTCGTTAATTCTAGCAAGCTGACCCATTATAAACCCAGCTCTAAGTTGAAATCGCAATGCGATTAATATAACTTGAATTAATCGCATTGCGATTTCAACGTAATTCCTCAAATCCGACAGTACATTTTAGTATATGGAGACGTTCCCATGGTGATGGGGACGCTCCATGAGCACAGAAGTTATGGTTGGCTTGGTAGAATTAGCGAATAGCGAATATGACGAATGTATTCGTCATATTCCTCAAAACGAAGATAACGAAGTATTCTACATCTTCGTTTTAGCTACCTATTCGTCTCGTCATCGTCAACTTCGCTATTCGCTAATTCTAGCAATCAAATAGGAAGGTTGACTTACCAGACAGCTGTGTTAAATTCGCTATGCGATTTTTTTTTTTAATACAATAATTATATTACTTGATAAAATTATTATAAGTATTCTATTTATTAAAAAAAAAAATCGCATAGCTAATTTAACACAGCTGTCTCTATAGTCAACCTGCCTATTTGATTGCTAGAATTAGCGAGGTTGACGAATAGGTAGCTAAAACGAAGATGTAGAATACTTCGTTATCTTCGTTTTGAGGAATAGACGAATACATTCGTCATATTCGTCATCCTTGCTAATTCTAGATATGAAACCAATAGGAAAGTAGCCTTAAGTACAAATCGCAATATGCGATTATTTAAATCGCATGTTAATCGCGATAACTAGAAAAAATGACGAATATTCGATTTCGACGAATATGAAACGAATATTCATTCGAATATTCGCGAATTTCGTCGAAATCGAATATGGCACCTGCCGCTCATCACTACCTATAAGACGCACCTGGGTTTTTGAGGAGAAAAATAAGAAAAAAAATATTTTTAACCAAAAGGTGTGCTTTTGAAGTAATGGTGGTCTGTGCATGACAGTATTATGGGGGGGATCTGTGGATGGCACTGTTATGTGGGGGAGATGTGGATGGCACTGTTATGGGGGGATCTGTGGATGACACTGTGATGGGGGGATCTGTGGATAGCACTGTGATGGGGGCATTTATGAATGACACTGTAATGGATTGGATCTGTGGATGACACATATATAGCATCTTATGCTATATGTGTCATCCACAGATCACCAATTACAGTGTCATTCATAAATGCCCCCATCAAAGTGCTATCCACAGATATGGCCCATAGTGACTGCTTAGGGGCGGAGCCTGGCAGCACATGGCGGGCGGCCCGCCGCTAACAGCTTGACTGCTTTCATAACACTTATAATCTTTAATCATGTCCCCTTATTCCCTATAATCCCAGTACAGTAGCGCTCTGCTAACCTGCTATACCGATCCTCTAGCAGGCAGAGCGGTGCGGCGGCAGGCTGCTGTGTAACGTCCTCACTGGCGTCATCTGCCTGCTCCTTTCACTTTATGAATGAAGCAGGAGGAGCATGCAGATGGCGTCAGTGAGGGCGTTACACAGCAGCCTACGCCACGCACCGCTCTGCCTGCTAGAAGGATCTGTATAGCAGGTTAGCAAGCGCTATCTGGGATTATAGAGAATAAGGGACATGACTAAGATTAAAAATGTTATGAAAGCAGTCACGCTGTTAGCGGCTGGCCACTCGCCGCGTGTTGCCAGGCACCGCCCCTCCTCTTCCATGCTGATACATCGCATGCTGTGCGATGTATCAGCTTTAACTATAGGAAAATGGTAGCATTACGCCATATAAGACGCACTGCCATTTTCCCCCCACTTTGGGGAAAAAAGCGCGTCTTATATGGCGAAAAATACGGTATATATATAAATATATATATATATATATATATATATATATATATATAAATATATATATATATATATATATATAAATATATATATATATATATATATATATATAAATATATATATATATATATATATATATATATATATATAGGCGTAAAAGAAAGAGGTAGCAGCACACTTGTAGGCAGCGGGTGCAAATCAAGGCCTAAGGACTGCCATCAAAGTCCACAATATACAAATTGAAAGAAGGGCCAGCAGCACTCCAGATGAATTCCAGTGAACAACGTTTATTCACCCAGTGTCCGGGTCAAACAGCGACGTTTCGACTGCTTATTGCAGTCTTTCTCAAGCCATACAGTCATGTGTACCATACAGAGTATATATAAAGAGTGCACATCAATTTCAATCAATCACATAATTAATCATCAAAAGTGAAAAATTTATTTCTAAAAATGCTAATATACAAAGTATAGTGAGAAGTACGTGCTACCACATACATGATCATACTTAAAGTGCAAGTGCTTCTGTGCAAAACATGTTATACTGTAAAAAATGTATCTCAAAGTGCTAATTGCTCAATAATAAACATCCAGGTGTAATTCATAACTATAGATGTGATTAAAAACTCACTCATCGACAATTCATTAGTAGCAGGTGACGTCGGAAACATCAGGTCCTCATCGCGTCCTGTTGTTGCTACTGCACATGTGCGGGATCAACCAAATCACACGATACTTCGCTGTAAACCTCAGAGGACTGGCATTGACCTAATCAAAAATGGCCGCCCAGATATTTCCTGATTCCAACTTCCTCTTAGCTCGGATCAAGTGCTGCTGGCCCTTCTTTCAATTTGTACATATATATATATATATATATATATATATATAAACGAAGGAAGAGACTGCGGCACCGCCTGTAAGTGATATAAAGTGGATCCTTTATTCACCCATGTGCATGCGACGTTCGATCATCTCAATGGGATCCTTATAAGGATCCCATTGAGAGGATCAACGTCGCATGCACATGGGTGAATAAAGGATCCACTATATCACTATCAGGTGGTGCCGCAGTCTCTTCCTTCGCTTAGTATACTGACTTAGTCCAGGCCTTCGACCGCGGGCACGTCACTCCACCGGATCGAGTGCCGCCATTGGAGATATCTTTCCTCTGCCCTATATATATATATATATATATATATATATATATATATATTAGTTTTAGCAATTGTATAGCCGAATTTGTATGTGTGAAATATACAAACATACACACATTTGTTTATTTTAAAAATCTAGGTATTTGTTATAGCTATATTTTGCATAGCAAGTTTCTTTTTCTGTGTAAAATATACAAACACACGCAAAAATGTAAAAAAAAAATTAAAATGTCCAAATTTTCCCAACCTGGCAGGGGAGATACCATGATCACTAAGGTGGTTCTCCCAGGGTGAGGCTCATCCATTGCACTCCGGGTGTGCTGACCCCTGCGATTTCCCCAAATGCGGGAAACTCGACTGCATAATTTGTGGTAGTGGGGGACTGCGTTCGTACTAACATAAGAAAAAGTCACTTTGTAGGGGCTTGTAATGTTTTGGCGATGTACAGCACTTTTCTGGCAG
This sequence comes from Bufotes viridis, assembly GCA_033119425.1. NCBI lineage: Eukaryota > Metazoa > Chordata > Amphibia > Anura > Bufonidae > Bufotes > Bufotes viridis. The sequence goes on from CM065591.1 coordinate 115,543,657, forward strand.
TACGGTGCCATAGAACCAGCAATAGAAAAATTGGCTGCCAAAATCCAAAATGCGCTCCAGTACAGTGTACAAGTGAACGGGAATGGTTTTAGAAACGTTTTGTCTTTAAATCTTTTGTAATAGTTTGAAAAAAAATGATAAGAAAGGAAAAATATTTTTTTTTCATAATTTTCGCATTTTTTCCTTAAATATTTTTTAAAATATTATATGCATCATCTACTAGTGATGTCGCGAACATAAAATTTTCAGTTCGCGAACAGCGAACGCGAACTTCCGCAAATGTTCGCGAACAGGCGAACCGGGCGAACCGCCATAGACTTCAATAGACAGGCGAATTTTAAAAACCAAAGGGACTCTTTCTGGCCACAATAGTGATGGAAAAGTTGTTTCAAGGGGACTAACACCTGGACTGTGGCATGCCGGAGGGGGATCCATGGCAAAACTCCCATGGAAAATTACGTAGTGGACGCAGAGTCGGGTTTTAATCCATAAAGGGCATAAATCACGTAACATTCCTAAATTGTTTGGAATAACATGCTTTAAAACATCTAGTGTGTGTATACGATCAGGTATGATGTTGTATCGATCAGGTTGTGTAAGGGTTACGCCCGCTTCACAGACATTGACAGACCAAACTCCCCATTTAATGCACCGCAAACAGTCCATTTGCACAACCGCAAACTCCCCATTTGCACAAGGTTGGATACCAAGCTAGCCACGTCCCGGTGATGTCATTGAAGGTTTCTTCCTCCACCCAGCCACGTACAACACCAAGGGTCCCCGAAAGGTCAGTTGAATTGATTTTTCGAACGGGGAGATGGTTAAAAAAACGCTGGCTCCCTCCCCTTTGTTTTAATCCACGGTCACTGCTTCTGCGCCGTGCAATTTACTCTCACACCCGATATGAGTGGTATTTTCTATAGTACTATTCTCATCAGTTTAATCCCTCTAACGTCCCCAATCTGGGGTCCAGTTATTGAATAGATTTTTCGAACGGGGAGATGGTTAAAAAAAACGCTGGCTCCCTCCACTCTGTTTTAATCCACGGTCACTGCGTCTGCGCCGTGCAATTTACTGTCACACTCGATATGAGTGGTATTTTCTGTAGTACTATTCTCATCAGTTTAATCCCTCTAACGTCCCCAATCTGGGGGCCATTTATTGAATAGATTTTTCGAACGGGGAGATGGTTAAAAAAACGCTGGCTCCCTCCACTCTGTTTTAATCCACGGTCACTGCGTCTGCGCCGTGCAATTTACTGTCACACCCGATATGAGTGGTATTTTCTATAGTACTATTCTCATCAGTTTAATCCCTCTAACGTCCCCGACTGTACTATTCTCATCAGATTAATCCCTGTTACATCCCATATCAGGGATTGCCTTTTGTGAAAAAAAATTTAGGCCTGGTACCTTCGACTGCCTTCACAATGACAGACCAAACTCTCATACACCAAACTGAATTGATTTCAGGAACCGGGAGATGGAAAAAGCAGCTTGGTCGGTCCTCATACTCCCAAATTGGGGCACTGCGCGTGCACAGAGCAATGTGCTGTGACACCCTATATGAGTGGTGTCTTAACTAGTACTATTCCTATCAGCGGCGGGCGGGTGCGTGGTAACTTGAGAGCAGGTGACCAAAGCTGAGCTGGAGGAGGATGGTGCGTCAAGGTTCTTAGCGGAAGCTGTTGAAGATTGGGTGTCCTGTCTAAGCCAGTCAACTACGTCCTCAGAATTTTTCGGGTTCAGGGTACATGGCCTCTGAACACTAGGCATTATTCCAGGGACAGTGGAAATCACAGCACCACGACGGCCCCTGCGGGGTGGCCTGCCTCTGCCTGTCATTTTTTTTTCGATAAGTGGTACTGTGCCACCCGGTATCAGTGGTGGGCACTGGCAGTGGGCACACTACAGTCTGTGGAAGTGGGCCTGACACACACTGGCAGCAGGTAAGCAACTGAAATTAGACTAATGTGTAAAAATAAAATGCCTTATTTATCGGCAAGCTACTGTGCCACCCGGTATCAGTGGTTGGCACTGGCAGTGGGCACACTACAGTCAGTGGAAGTCGGCCTGACACACACTGGCAGCAGGCAAGCAACTGAATTTAGACTAATGTGTAAAAATGAAATGCCTTATTTATCGGCAAGCTACTGTGACACCCGGTATCAGTGGTTGGCACTGGCAGTGGGCACACTACAGTCTGTGGAAGTGGGCCTGACACACACTGGCAGCAGGCAAGCAACTGAAATTAGACTAATGTGTAAAAATGAAATGCCTTATTTATTGGCAAGCTACTGTGCCACCCGGTATCAGTGGTTGGCACTGGCAGTGGGCACACTACAGTCAGTGGAAGTGGGCCTGACACACACTGGCAGCAGGCAAGCAACTGAAATTAGACTAATGTGTAAAAATTAAATGCCTTTTTATGCAAAGTCCTGTGCCAGCCGGTATGAGTGGTGGGCACTGGCAGTGGGCACACTACAGTCACTGGAAGTCAGCCTGACACACACTGGCAGGCAACTAACCTTAGATTAAAGTGTAAAAATTAAATGCCTTTTTTGATGCAAAGTCCTGTGCCACATGGGATGACAGGGGTGGGCACTGGCAGTGGGCACACTACAGTCAGTGGAAGTCAGCCTGACACACACTGGCAGGCAACTAACCTTAGATTAAAGTGTAAAAATGAAATGCCTTTTTTTGATGCAAAATCCTGTGCTACACGGGATGACAGGGGTGGGCACTGGCAGTGGGCACACTACAGTCAGTGGAAGTCGGCCTGACACACACTAGCAGCAGGCAAGCAGCTGAAATTACACTAAAGTGTAAAAATTAAATGCCTTTTTTATGCAAAGTCCTGTGCCAGCCGGTATGAGTGGTGGGCACTGGCAGTGGGCACACTACAGACACTGGAAGTCAGCCTGACACACACTGGCAGGCAACTAACCTTAGATTAAAGTGTAAAAATTAAATGTCTTTTTTTGATGCAAAGTCCTGTGCCACATGTTATGACAGGGGTGGGCACTGGCAGTGGGCACACACTACAGTCTGTGGGCCTGCAGCTCCTCACACACAGGCAGGCCAGGCAACTGCAATATGTATATAAAGGGAAAAAAAAGCAAACTAATGTTGCAGCCCTAAAGAGGGCTTTTTGGGGTGCTGTCAGGACGCTGTCCTTATAGCAGAGATCAGATGATTCTTTCAGGACTGGAGTGGACACTGAATTCACTAGCCTAGCTATCGATTTCCCTATTAAATCAGCAGCAACTACACTCTCCCTCCTCTCACTAAGACTGCAAATTCCAAATGAATCTAAAATGGATGCTGTGCAGGAGGTGGGAGGGTCTGGGAGGGAGGGTATGCTGCTGATTGGCTGGAATGTGTCTGCTGACTGTGAGGTACAGGGTCAAAGTTTGCTCAATAATGATGTATAGGGGGCGGACCGAACATCGCATATGTTCGCCCGCTGAGGCGAACGCGAACAAGCTATGTTCGCCGGGAACTGTTCGCCGGCGAATAGTTCGGGCCATCTCTATCATCTACTGGCACAAAAGAAAGGTCTATGGCATCCGGGGAAAAATATTATCGGATACATGTAGGCTTGCTCAGAACCCATTGCTACAACTGAAAAACTGTCCCGGTAAGTAAGGGGGATAAACACTCCAGTAATGAAGTGGTTAACAAACAGTGTGTTTAAAAAGACACTGCGCTGTTGCATTCGTTATGCTTTTTCATATTCCAAAGCTTCCTGAAATTGACCCTTACTGGGGAAAGATGGTGTTTAAACACACAAAGTATTATGGGGAAAAAAGAACAGTGGTTTGATAGGTGATCCAAAAATGATACCTTCATGGGGGAAGAATACCTGTTCATATGATATGCACAAATGCTATTTGTCAGAAGAATGAATGGTTTGTTGAGACCAAGCCTCCAAACTTATGCCGTAACAGGGGCAGAATGCATGCACAAGTGATAATTGGCTCGAAGAAAGAAAGAAAAAGTGGCTCATTCTGAACGATTCTCGAAAAACTCTCCCTTTTAATTGCAAGAAGCAAGAATACAGAGGGGAAAGGGTAAGGTAATAGCAGTATGTGGCCTCAACAGTTGTGGCTGCAGTCAGGGGGGTAGCTAAAGGCTCATGGCCTGGTAAAAGAGTTCAGAGTGTGTGTGCCCCTGTGTGTGTGTCTGTCCCTGTGTGTGTGTCTAAGGCATTGCTTAGACTCCATACACCAGCCTTACATAGGACTGCAGGTGATATCTACTATAATATCTGTACCCAGAGAGTTATCACTATGTAAGGGGCCCACTGAGACTTTATCGCCCAAGGTCCCACATGAAGCTGGAGCCGGCCCTGCCCTTCTCTTCCCTCAGTGCTTTGTGGCAAGAGGCAGGGGGCACCTAGCCTTTCTGCTGCCTGAGGTAAAAATTAAAACACCCCCACCATGCCAAATTCTCAAGCTAACCCATTCCCTCAATTCCTACTGTTAAAGGGGTTGCTCTTTTTTACTACTGATGACCTATACTCAGGATAGGTCATTCATATCAGATCTCCAGCGGCTGACACCAGGCACCCCCGCCGATCAGCTGTTTGAAGAGAGGGCAGCACTCATAGGAGAGCTGCTTTCTCTGCTCTGTTCACCTGCTCGCTACTGCAATTGCAGTGGTGAGAAGGTAAACAGAGCAGAGAAGGCAGCGATATGAAAAAAAAATAGAAAAGCAGACAGCCCATTTAAAGACATACTTGGAAAACATTATATAAAGTGCTACAGAACATACAGGGTAATACAGCGCCACATATGTACCTATTACATCCAGTGATGTCTCCTGTAAAGTAGATATTCTCTTCTCCTTTCAGACCAGACCACCATAGTGACTTCTTCCAGCCAAAATACCCCTTTTTATTGTGCCAGTACAAAAACAAACCCCCATACCTTTCATATCAGACCCCCATATAAAACCCCAGATGAGTCACCCCTCCATCTCAGACCACACCTTCTTTAGACGTCTATGTCAGACCCCATATCAGACCGCAGTTTAAGACCTCAGATAAGACCCCACCCCAATATCAAACCTCATTAGACCTCCAGACCCCCATATCAGACCTCAGACTAGACCTTCAGACCCCCATAAGACCTCAGACAAGACCTCCAGACTCAAATCAGGCCCCCATTAGAGCTCCATACCATCAATCAGACACCCATTAGACCTCATATCATAAATCAGACCCCCAATCAGACCTCCATACCCCAATCAGACCCCCATTAGACCTCCAGATCCCAAATCATACCCCTATTAGACCTCCACTCAGACCCAATTAGACCTCCAGACCCCCAAGCAGACTCCCATTAGACCTCCAGACCCCAATCAGCCCCCCATTAGACCTCCAGACCCAAATACGACCATTAGACCTCCAGACCCCAAATCAGACCCCATACCCCCAATCAGACACCCATTAGACCTCCAGACCCCCCATAGCAGACCTCTAGATCCCCCATAGCAGATCTCTAGACCCCCATAGCAGACCTTTAGATCCCAAAAGCGGAAATCCAGACCCCCCCCCCCAATAGCAGACCTCAGATCAGACTTAAGAATAATTAAATTAACTTACCTCTCCTGCTCTGCCGCCACTCTCCAGGTCCAGCTGTCTTCCATTCTCTTCTTAGGGCTGTGACCTCATGCAGCAGCAAGTCAGAGTGCGCTCTGTGCGACCTGAAGCTGCAGGCAGCCGGGACACAGCAGCGTTGGACCTGAGTACAGCGCTCACAGCGCTTCTCTCCCAACCTCCTGCATACTAGTGAGCACTTACATTACGGAAGCGCTCACTAGTATTCCCTTTATAAGATGCACTGCACCACTGGCATGGGGGCCCTCTAGTGACCCCTATAGCTGCGCCAGTGGCGGCAGTAGCAACAGAGTATGGAACATACAAGGCAGTAGATCGGCTGTTTATGGGTAGTAGTAGTAGTGGTGGATGTGTAGAGTTAATAGTGGTGGTAATAGGTATTATCAACAAGTAGTAGCAGCTGCGGTGGTGGTAGCAGCATGAATCATATTGTAGTGTACGGGAGCTGTGATGCCCGTCACTACAGAAGGGTCACTTGTGTGCTGTTGTTCTCCTCATTTATGGGGAGGTTGGTATAAATTATCTTCAATGTAATATAATGCTATATACTTCCCTGTTACTGTGATATTGCCATGTGCAGGCCTGCTAGGGATGTCATTCCAGCTCTAGGTCAGTAGAGGGAGCTAGGGAGCCCTAGTATATATAGTCAGGCCCAGTCAGGGAAAGTCAGTCTATTCTAGTCCAGGCCATGAGCCTGTGAAGGCAGTGCAGGCCTGGAGCCTGCAGACCAGGAGAGGGCATTGTAGTCCCTGTAACCGGGTTCCAGATCCAAGGAGAAGGTTCCCCTCCTGAGTCCGTATTTGCAGAAGTAGGAACACCACAGTTAACCAGCCGAGGAAACTGAGAGAGGCAGAGCCAAGTACAGTAAAGCAAGCGGTACTAAAGACACCAGAGGAGGTACTTGATAATTACAGACCCAAGGATATACGCCAGATATTGGGCATTGGGGCCTTGGAGGATAGTTTCCATGTTCCAGGATCAGACAGGTAGAGAGTGCAACCCGCCTGTACTGCAAGAGTCCTGTGTTTTACCCTCTAAGAATCACCTTGCTATGTCAGAGACTGCCGTATGTAACCATAAACTGTAACTTACTGAAACCAACCGTCTTCTAAGGAACTGCGCTTCCATCTATGTCCATGTATGATCACCACCAAAGCTTCAGTAAAGTTCAAGTTCTGTTTTATTACAACGTGGTTCCTCAATTATTCCTACTATCAGCAAACGGTGTGCCACCGTTAATTGGCACTGGCGTCACAAACTCTACCTATAACCTCCTGTCCTTGCAGAGGCACCAGAGAGTCAGCCTGTCTCAGGTTAATGGTCACAATTGCACTACAACACCCAGGAACACCACTTTACCCTAACTTGAGTACGCTGCAATATTGTATGGCAGGATCACGATGTAATGTCTAATGTAAGCTGGAGGAGTCACACAGAATTTGTCAACTTCCCTCTCCACTACTTTGATCAACAGGCTTACGCTAACTCTCCCACCCCTACCCCACCTCCAGATATCTGACATCCACATCTAAGGCATCTTAGCTACCACCACTTGTCCAGTTAGGAGGACAATTAAACTAGGTACTCACAATTACCCACTCAAACCCACTATGGTCTCTAGTAATGTTGAGCGTAGTAAAGCATTTGAAGGGGAATTCAGTCGGAAGTTTAGGAAAACTTCCTAATGAACTTTCACAATGAAGCCGAGTTTCCTCATGCTTCGTGGTGACAAATCAGTTTTTCCTAAAATGGCAGATGCACATGTTGCAAAGGGAAAGTAAGAATGCGAGATCACCCATAATGCCGTGCAGACAGCCAATCGGCAGGTAGTCATCCCCTGAGATGTCACAGCTCTATAAAAGCCTCATCCCACGCTGTGTCCACCATTGTCCTGTGAGCTAAGCATAGGGAGAGACGTGACAAGCACTGATGTGCTACGGACAGCTTAACTGAAAAGTGTTACTAGGATAATATTTAACCACTTCAGCCCCCCTAGCTTAAACACCCTTAATGACCAGGCCACTTTTTACAATTCCGCACTACACTACTTTCACCGTTTATTGCTCCGTCATATAACTTACCACCCAAATGAATTTTACCTCCTTTTCTTCTCACTAATAGAGCTTTCATTTGGTGGTATTTCATTGCTGCTGACATTTTTACTTTTTTTGCTATTAATCAAAAATTACCGAAATTTTTGCAAAAAAATGACATTTTTCACTTTCTGTTGTAAAATTTTTCAAAAAAAACTACATTTCTATATAAATTTTTCTCTAAATTTATTGTTCTACATGTCTTTGATAAAAAAAAATCCAATAAGTGTATATTTATTGGTTTGGGTAAAAGTTATAGTGTTTACAAACTATGGTGCAAAAAAGTGAATTTTGGCATTTTGAAGCAGCTCTGACTTTCTGAGCACCTGTCATGTTTCTTCAGGTGCTAGAATGCCAGGATAGTATAAATATCCCCAAATTACACCATTTTAGAAAGAAGACACCCCAAAGTATTCGCGGAGGGGCTTGGTGAGTTCATGTATCATTTCATTTTTTTCACAAGTTAGCGGAAATTGACACTTTCTGAGAAAAAAAAAAAAAGTTTCAATTTCTGATAACTTCTGGCAAAAAAAAAAAAAATCTCAGACGGACTCACTATGCCCCTCAGTGAATACCTTGGGGTGTCTACTTTCCGAAATGGAGTCATTGTGCATTTGTGGGGTGTGTTTACTGTTCTGGCATTTTGGGCGAGGCTAATTGTGAGTCGCCATGTAAAACCTAAAGGTACTCGTTGAATTTGGGCCTTTGCGCACCCAGGCTGCAAAAGCGGCACTTATGTGGTATCGTCGTACTCAGGAGAAGTAGGGCAATGTGTTTTGGGGTGTGTTTTTACATATACCCATGTTGGGTGAGAGAAATATCTCTGTAAATTGTCAACTTTGTATAAAAATTTTTAAAAGTTGTCGTTTACAGAGATATTTTTCACACAAAGTATGGGTATATATAAAAATACACCCTAAAACACATTGCCCTACTTCTCCTGAGTACGGCGATACCACATGTGTGCCACTTTTTTCAGCCTGGAGTGCGCAAAGGCCCTAAACCAAAGAGTACCTTTAGGATTTCACAGGGCATTTTTACGCATTTGGATTCCAGACTTCTTCTCACCCTTTAGGGGCCCCTAAAATGCCAGGACAGTATAAATACCCCACATGTGACCCCATTTTGGAAAGAAGACACCCCAAGGTATTCTGTGAGGGTATGGTGAGTTCATGTAAAATTTTATTTTTGTCACAAGTTAGTGGAATATGAGACTTTGTAAAAACAAAATTAAAAAAAAAAAAACAATTTCCGCTGACTTGTGCCAAAAATAAAAATTCTGTGGACTCACCATGCCCCTCACGGAATACCTTGGGGTGTCTTCTTTCCAAAATGGGGTCACATGTGGGGTATTTATACTCACCTGGCATTTTAGGGGCTCCTAAAGTGTGAGAATCCAAATGCATAAAAATGGCCTGTGAAATCCTAAAGGTACTCATTGGTTTTAGGGCCCCTTTGCGCATCTTGGCTGCAAAAAAGTGTCACTCATGTGGTATCGCCGTACTCAGGAGAAGTAGGGCAATGTGTTTTGGGGTGTATTTTTACATATACCCATGCTGCGTGTGATAAATATCGCTGTAAACGACAACTTTTTAATTTTTTTATTCAAAGTTGTCAATATACAGAGATATTTCTCTCACCCAGCATGGGTATATGTAAAAATACACCCCAAAACACATCGCCCTACTTCTCCTGAGTACGGCGATACCACATGTGTGACACTTTTTGCAGGCAAGATGCGCAAGGGGCCCAAATTCCAATGAGTACCTTTTAGGAGGGCATTTTTACGCATTTTCTTCTCACGCTTTAGGGCCCCTAAAATGCCAGGGCAGTAGAAATACCCCACGTGTGACCCCATTTTTGAAAGAAGACACCCTAAGGTATTCCATGAGGGGCATGGCGAGTTCATAGAATTTTTTTTTGGCACAAGTTAGTGGAAATTGATTTTTATTGTTTTTCTCACAAAGTCTCCCTTTCCGCTAACTTTTGACAAAAAGTTTAATTTTTCATGAACTCATTATGCCCTCAGCGAATACCTTAGGGTGTCTTCTTTCCAAAATGGGGTCACATGTGAGGTATTTATACTGCCCTGGCATTTAGGGGCCCTAAAGCGTGAGAAGAAAATGCGTAAAAATGCCCTCCTAAAGGTACTCATTGAATTTGGGCCTTTGCGCATCTTGCCTGCAAAAGTGTCACACATGTGGTATCGCTGTACTCAGGAGAAGTAGGGCATGTGTTTGAGGTGTATTTACATATACCCATGCTGGGTGAGAGAAATATCTCTGTATATTGACAACTTTGAATAAAAAATTTAAAAAGTTGTCGTTTACAGCGATATTTCTCACACCCAGTATGGGTATATGTAAAATACACCCTAAAACACATTGCCCTACTTCTCCTGAGTACGGCGATACCACATGAGTGACACTTTTTGCAGCCAAGATGCGCAAAGGGGCCCTAAAACCAATGAGTACCTTTAGGATTTCACAGGCCATTTTTACGCATTTGGATTCTCACGCTTTAGGACCCCTAAAATGCCAGGGCAGTATAAATACCCCACATGTGACCCCATTGTGGAAAGAAGACACCCCAAGGTATTCTGTGAGGGGCATGGCGAGTTCACAGAAAAAAAATTTGGCACAAGTTAGCGGAAATTGTTTTTTTTTTTTTTTTTTTACAGTCTCATATTCCACTAACTTGTGACAAAAATAAAATTTTCCATGAACTCGCCATACCCCTCACAGAATACCTTGGGGTGTCTTCTTTCTAAAATGGGGTCACATGTGGGGTTTTGTACTGCCCTGGCATTTGAGGGTCTCCGCAGTCATTACACGTATGGCCAGCATTAGGAGTTTCTGCGATTCTCCGTATATTGAGCATACTGGGTAATGAGATTTTTTCCGTTCAGCCTCTGCGCTGAAAAAAAATGAACGGCACAGATTTTTTCATTCGCATCGATCAATGTGGATGAAAAATCTCTGCCAAAATCAGTGACTGCGTGGGCGGTGGGCTGGGCGCTAGCTACCTAACAAGTAGCTAACTAACTGGCGGTGATAAGGGACCCTTATGCCCCATTCACACGTCCGAAATTCTGTTTGCGGAACGGAATTGCGGACCCATTCATTTCTATGGGGACAGACTTTGTCCCGCTCGGATCCGGAATTACGGATCCGCGCTCCGGGTCTGCACTTCCGTTCCGCAAAAATATAGAACATGTCTCTATTCTTGTCCGCAACTGCGGACAAGAAAAAGCATTTTCTATATAGTTCTGGCAATGTGCGGATCTGCAAAATGCGGAAAGCACATTGCCGGTGTCCGTGTTTTGAGGATTCGCGGATCGGATCCGCGGATCCGTGAATCCACGGATCCGTGAATCCACGGATCCGCAAAACACATATGGACGTCTGAATGGAGCCTTACAAGGTGTGATCAATGACAGGGGGTGATCAGGGGTCTAGATGGGGTGATCAAGGGGTTAATAGGTGAGGGGGTGGGGGGTTAGTGTAGTGTTTGGTGCAACTTTTACTGTAGTTACCTGGTCCTCTGGTGGTCGATCCCAGAAAATGGGACCACCAGAGGACCAGGTAGCAGCTATATCAGACGCTGTTCATAAAACAGCGTCTGATATAGCTGTTTGATGCGATTTATATCGCATCTACAGCCTGCCAGCGATTGATCATCGCTGGCAGGCTGTAGTCCAACTCTCGAGCCGCGCTTCACTGTGAACGCACGCGCGCGCGTTCACAGGAACTCTCGCGTCTCGCGAGATGACGCCCCGGCGCGTCCAAACAGAAGATCCCGGCCGCCCGCAGGACGCAATCCTGCGTACGGCGGTCGGGGACTGGTTAAGAAGGAGAGTGCAGAGAGAATTCAGGGAGACTGGAGAGTGCATCACTGTGCACTGCACCGACATTAACTTAATGTGACCTTCTCTAAACGTTTGAATGCACATGTCCAACTGTTTAATGTTTCAGTACTGTTTGCACAACTTGCTGTTATCTAACAAGGAGCTTAACCTCTTAAGGGCACAGGACGTACCCGTTAGTCCTGTGTCCGGTCTTTAAGGCCTCTTTCACACGGCGTCATGTTTGACGCCCGGGTAAGAGGCGGGTGCGTTGCGGGAATATGCGCGTTTTTCACACGCGGGTGCAAACGTTTGTAATGCGTTTTGCACGCGCGTGAGAAATATCGCCATGTTTGGTACCCAGACCCGAAGCCGGACTTCATCACTGAAGTCCGGTTTCGGGTCTTCTGGAGAATTTATTATTTTCCTTATAACATGGTTATAAGGAAATAATAGCATTCTAATAAAGAATGCATAGTAAAATGAAGTGGAAGGGGTTAAAAATAATAAAAGTTAACTTACCTTAGCCACTTGATCGCGTAGTTGCGATCTGTCCTCTCTTTCCCAACATCAGCTAAGAACTAAAGGACCTGTGATGACGTCACATCACATGGTCCAATCACATGGTCCATCACCATGGTATAAAAGGTAAGTTAACTTTTATTATTTTTAACCCCTTACACTTCATTTTACTATGCATTCTTTATTAAGAATGCTATTATTTCCCCTTATAACCATGTTATAAGGGAAAATAATAAAGATCGGGTCCCGTTGCTAATCAACCACGCGGGAAAATCGCAAAGCATCCGCACCTGCTTGCGGATGCTTGTGATTTTCCCGCAGCCCCATTCACTTCTACGGGGCCTGCGTTGCGTGAAAAACGCACAATATAGAGCATGCTGCGATTTTCACGCAACGCATAAGTGATGCGTGAAAATCATTACTCATGTGCATGCACAGCCCCATATAAATGAATGGGTCAGGATTCAGTGCGGGTGCAATGTGTCCTCCTCACGCATTGCACCCGCGCGGAAAACTCGCCCGTGTGAAAGGGGCCTTAAAGATAGCGCCCGTTCCTGCTTCATGCGGGCGCCTTAGCCGTGGGTGTCCGCATGGTTCTTGTAGCAGACACCCGAAAGTTTTACTTTTAGTTTGCGCTCTGGCTCCCTCGTGTGGCGATCGGAGGAGCCGGAGCGTGCCTGTAGTAGCCTGGGTTTCTATGTATGAAACCCAGGCAGCTCTGTAGTACTTCCTATGGAGCCTTGCCTGTAATAGGCTTCATAGGAAATATGCGATTGCATTGGAATGTATGATAATCGCAATCAAATGATTGTATGTTATAGTTCTCTATGGGAACTATATAAAAGTGTAAAAAAGAAAATAAACTAAAAACATAAAAGTTCAAATCACCCCCCTTTTGCTAAAATAAAATAAAAAAAAAATTAAAAAAAATACACATCATGGGTGTCGCAATGTGTGAAAATGCCCATACTATAAAAATATAAAAAAATATTCCCCATACGTCAAGCAGCAAAACGGAAAAAAGCATCCATATTGCGCCATTTTTGGTCACTTCATTTTCCACAAAAAATTACATAAAAGGTGATCAAAAAGTCATACACACCCCAGAATGGTATCAATAAAAAGATAAGAATTTGACGCAAAAAATAAACCCCATACAGCTCTGTACATAAAATTACTAAAAGTTATAGGGGTCAAAACATGGTGACTAAAAAGTAAAACTGATGTTTTTCCACATTTGAATTTTTTTTTCACTATCAAAACGCAAGAAAACCTATACATATAGGGTATCGCCGGATTCATACTGACCTGTCGAGTAAAAGTAACCAGTTAGTTTTATTGCACATCGAACTTCGGAATTTAAAAACTCGCAAAACTGTGGTGGAATTGCTTTTTTTTTGCAATTTCACCCCATTTGGAATTTTTTTCCCGCTTCCCACTACATCATATGCAATATTAAATGGTGTTGTTGGAAAGTACAACTTGTCCCCCAAAAAACAAGCCCTCATATGGCTATGTGAACCGAAAAAAAAAAAAAGTTATGTCTCTGGGAAGGCAGGGAGCGCAAAATGAGAACTCAAAAAATAAAAAACCTCCGGTCCTTAAGGAGTTACTGGCAAAATTCACAACAGCTGTTTGATCCATGAATCGCCCAATACATTTCCTGGTTCAATTAGAATTGGTATTTAAACAGTCCTCCTCATCATGCTGTTCACATTTTGACATGATGAGACCAAGGCGACACCTAACAATTGATCAACAATACATCACCATTGTGAGGATTCAAGCAGGATGTTCTCAGACGGAAGTCACCACTGAGCTTAGAGTGTCACAGAGCGTCATCAGCAGGTTGCAAAAGAGATACAGAGAGACTGGAATAGTCACAGAAAGGCAAATTAGTGGATGTTTTATGGCCACATCCCACACTGATGACTGCTTCATTATGAACAATTCCCTGCAGCACCAGATGATGAATACCACACAACTCCAGGCACATTTAAAGGGAACCTGTCACCAGGAATTTCACTGATAAACCAGGAATGCTTCCTTGTAGGGCTCACTCTGCTGAATATAAGGATACCTTTCACTTGGTGATCTGTTGCTTTATTGTGTAGAAAAAGTACTTTTAATCCATATGCTAATGAGCTGATTGAGTCCAGCAGTTGATACGAGTCCAGCGTGTTTTCCCTATTCAGAGCTGTAGCCACTCCCCTATTCACTTCTCTAGATCAATAAATAAATAAACCACGTCCCTTTTACAACTGAAGAAGTGAATAGGGGAGTGGCTACAGCTCTGAATAGAAAAAATGCTGAACTCATATCAACTACTGGATTCAAATCAGCTCATTAGCATATGGATTAAAAGTACTTTTTCTACACAATAAAGCAACAGATCACCAAGTGAAAGGTATCATTATATTCAGCAGAGTGAGCCCTACAAGGAAGCATTCCTGGTTTATCAGTGAATTACCTGGTGACAGGTTCCCTTTAAGAGAGGTGAGAGGCACCCATGGGCGTAGCTATAGGGGGTGCAGTGGTAGCAGTCGCTACCGGGCCCAGGAGCTTGAGGGGGCTGAAAGACCCTTGTGCCGCTTTAGAAGACGCACTGAGGGAAGGGGGCCCCAGCGGAACTCTTGCTCCAGGGCCCATGAGCCGTTAGCTACGTCCATGGAGGCACCCAAGTGTCACGTCAGATCATTGGAAACCATTTACATCAGTGTGGTATGCCTGCTAGATGACCTGCAAGGCCTGACCACAGGCCCAGGCACAGGTGTCATCGTCTTGCATGGCCCAGGGTGCATCTACGCTGGACGAGGCACTAGTAAGCCTCAGTGCTGTTCACTGATAAAAGTCTATTCACACTGAGCAGAAATGATTGAAAGATATTGAAGATGTCAAGGAGAACGCTATGCATCAGCCACTGTCGTCATCAGATGAGCCTTTGGTGGTGGTGGTTACAATAACAGTGTGGTCAGGTGTTTCTGGTCAATACAGAATGCCCTACACTTTGTGAATGGTACTGTGACAAGCCCATACTACTTGAAAAACATCATTAATCCAGTCATTGTGCCTCTGTATGAACAACACTGGCCTAATTTCATCTTTATGGATGACAATGTGCCAGCTCATCGAGGATCATTAGGGAACGGCTGCTGGAGACTGGGGTACCTCAAATGGAGTGGCCTGCACTTTCCCCAGAATTAAATCCCATTGAAAACTTGGATCAACTGAGTCGCCGTGTAGAGGCTTGTAACTCTGAACACATGTTGCGAGAGGTCAGGAACGCGCGCAAGAGACAGGTGAGGGTGTTATAAGAGACCCGTAAACATACTTTATGTAGATAATGATGTAGCCCTTGGGAGCTGGTTGAAGAGGGGGCATCATCATCATCATCAGGGGGCAAGAGTAGCAGTGCGCCCATGAGAAAGCAAGGTGGAAGCGTGCATGTGAGACAGCAGGGTGGCAGAATGCCCGTGAGTCAGCAGGGTGGAAGCAGTGGAATATCTAGAGCCAAACATGGGAGGGGTACACAGTCTGCTACTTGGGTAACTGCCTGTGAGAAATACACTAGCAGTGCACAGGTTCATAAAAGCAGCAGCAAGCATGCATCACACAGTGGTGGAGGGAAAATAATCGGCAGTGTGGGAATTTTTCACCAAGTCAATAGGGGACGTTAGCATTGCAGTATGTGTGGGCAGAAGCTAAAGCGCGGCCAAGGTGCTAATGTTGGCATGACGGCCCTGCTTTAACACATGGAGCAGCACCAGCTACATAAGCAGGAACTTCAGTCTGGAGTCTATGATGAGCTGTTTTCTTCAGCCTCGTACTGAAGAAATCACCCAGCAGCATGCAATGTGCAGCATGCTGCCCCCCAGGGGACTAGTCCCTGTGAGTAGGATTTGAGTGGTATAAGATGACCCCTAGTTTGCATTTTACAGTGCTGCTACCTTCAGACTGTCTGTTCCTGGGGGTCAGTCTCCGTTGCAGAGATTGAGTTGAAGAATAAAACAAAGGTTAGACTTGGGAACAGTTCAATCATGTTTACTTAAATAATATGAACTTGACAATACAATCGGTTTTAAAAGGTTTAGTGCAATTTTACTTGGTTCCAGCAGGATGCAATATGGTGGCAGCAGGTCTTCTAAATGCTGCTCTCTCTGCTATGCTAATCTCAGATTTCAGACTGTTTACTAGACTTTCTAGAGGTTCTGGTGCTGTTGAGTGGGGTGTCTTTGGCCGTTGACTCCCCTGTAATACTCACTCTAATAAATTCATGGGGATCTACAAGCCGCTTCCCTGGGCTCCTGCAGCAGGAGGGGAAAACGCTCCCTCACTGTGCCATGCCGTCTGGTCTCTTTCACAGTCTAACTCCAATTCACTGCTTTCTCAGCAACCCCTCCCGTGATGGGAAGCGGGACTGACACACTTCTGCCCAAAGGGGAGAAAAGAATGGAATGGCTAGTTTCATTCTTGACTCAGGCTCTGCCAGAGCATATGCCACCTGTTGGAAAATCAGACACATTCAATGTCACAACAGTTGTATAAACACATCACCAAGGCACAGTATGAGAGGACCTGGAAAGGAATACAAAGACGACATTCTCTGCTAGACATTAGAGCTCGGTGTTGAAATGGTAGTGCCCTACTCCAGTCCAGGGTACTACACATGCAGCAGAACCTCAACCAACAGCTGGTGGCCTACTTGGACTGTACTCTGTCACCCATAATCCAAGATCCCATAGATTTCTGGGCATTCAAACTTGAAGTGTGGCCGCAATTGGCCGAGTTTTTCATGGGAATATTTTTCTGCACAGCCAGTAGTGTGGCATCAGAGTGGCTGTTCAGTGTGGGGGGAGAACTTGCCTTTCCTCCCAAAAGGTTGATAGACTAACCTTCATAAAAATGAATCGAGTGTGGATGAAATTTCTAGCTGCCGGTGGCTGATGCAACAGAATAAATCATTATGCCACTAATGATCATACTGTAGTGTGCTGCCACACCAGAATATTCTGAAAAATGGGCCGTTACTTGTGGCCATGTGCTGCTACTACCATTCTGATGCTGTCACCGGCTTGCTGCCTCTACTGCCATGCATACAAAGGTGCTTCTTGGCTTCCTAATTTGTACATATTACATTTTTAAAAGGCTATGCATGCCACTGGGCCTTGCTATTACGCTGCTGTTTTTGGGTTCTGCTACTACAGTTATCTACCACCATCTTGTGCTGTATGCTTCTGCTGCTGACCCCCCCTCCCCACTCTGTCATGGGGCCACTATTGTTCCTGTAACTGTCACTGCTATCAGTCCCGATGCCCACTTGTTATGGGGCCACTATTGTCCCTGTTTGTCCGTGTCAACATGATAGTTTATTTTTCTGTTCTTATGATTCGACAGAAAAAAAAGATTCTGTATTTTGACCATCTGTAAGGCCTATTTTACACGGTTATTTGCTCAGTATTTAATGATTATTTGTAAGCCAAAAGCAGGAGTGGGTCCAAAACACAGAAAATATTTAAATATTTATCTTATATTTTATCTCTGTTTTGGACCCAATCCAGGTTTTGGCTTATAATTATTCATCAAATACTGACTATATGAAAGAGGCTTTATGGATGCTCAAAATACAGGCTTCAATTTTTTTTTTTAGTTTTCTATTCTTCTGATGACTCAGAAGTACGGAAAATAAACAATGATTTGAACACAGCCTTACTGTCACTGTTGCTGAAACCCTTCCCACTCTGTTATGGAGCCCCTACACGGTTAAATTAGACCTGATGGTAATAGTGACCTGTAATACTACCACACAGTAAATCTACAGCTAACAGAAGGGATTAAAAAGCATGTGTTTGGACTGCCTCAACATGCATTATGAAGCCTCTTCCCGATTGTTTGGGGCATCTGGAAAAAGGCTTGTCCGGAGAAGAAAAGGTGAGCGCTACCATCAGTCCTGTGTCATGCAAACAGTAAAGCATCCTGAGACCATTCATGTGTGGGGTTGCCCAAAAACACTTCGAAGCCCCTGAGGAAGCAAAGGAGCGAAAACCCGGGTTGGGCTTTTGATGGTTTTATGTGCCGATAACAAACTGCGATTTTGTGAGTATAATAAAAGCGGCAAAACTTTTTTACTTGAGATATTGTGCAAAGTGTCCCCTCCCTCCCTTGTCACTCTCATTCCTCAGACCCTCCCTCCATTGTCACTCTCATTCCCCCCTCCCTTGTCACTCTCATTTCTCAGGACCCTCCCTCCCTTGTCACTCTCATTTCTCAGACCCTCCCTTGTCACTCTCATTTCTCAGGCTCCCTCCCTTGTCACTCTCATTTCTCAGCTCCCTATCTTGTCACTCGCTTTTCTCAGGCCCCCTCCCTCCCTTGTCACTCTCATTTCTCAGGTCCCTCCCTCCCTTGTCACTCTCATTTCTTAGTCCCCTCCCTTGTCCCTCTCATTTCTCAGCCCCCTCCCTTGTCACTCTCATTTCTCAGGCCCCCTCCCTCCCTTGTCACTCTCATTTCTCAGACCCTTTCCTTCTCACTCTCATTTGTTAGCCCCCCTCCCTTGTCACTCTCATTTCTCAGCCCCCTCCCCTTCATGTCACTCTTTCTCAGCCCCCCTCCATTGTCACTCCCCCCCCTCTTATCACTCTTTTTCTCAGCGCCCCTCCCTCATCACCTTGTCACATTGCTCATTCATTACTCACCCCCTCCCCTAGTGTAGCGTGGCCGAGCTCTGTGAGGTTCGCGGTACAGGAGCATTTTTTTCCTGTACCTGGCAGGACTGATAGGAAGCACACACTAAGTGAGCACTTCCTGTCAGTCAGCCGGGTACAGGATACAGAAAAACAAAAGGTCCTGTACCGCGGACCAGACAGAGCTCGGCCACGCTACACTGTCAGACCCTCTCTTCGTCCGCCGCAGAACTCTCGCCTCTCCACTGGGTGGAGGTGGCGGCGCCCTACTGAGCCGTGAGAAACGGCAAAAACACCCGGCTGGATCAGTTTCCTCGGCGGGCCGCATTCGGCCCGCGGACATAGTTTGAGGACCCCTGCAGGTGAGCTGATCCTCTAAAATATTGTAGGTGAGGGCCTGCAGGTGAGCTGACCCTCTCAAATATTGTAGGTTAGGGCCTGCAGATGAGCTGACCCTCTAAAATATTGTAGGTGAGGGCCTGCAGGTGAGCTGACCCTTCCTGAAGAGGGACATGAGGAAATCTTGTGCACTGATTCCCAAACTCTTCAGCATCCGCAGTCAGAAGAAGATGATGGTGGGGAATAGCAATTAGTGTTTCATGAGGTGGATGATGCGGATTAGACACAGTTGTCAATAAGTGAGTGTTCGATGACATCACTGAGCCAACCTGGGTCGGTGGCAAACCAAGCGAGGACAGCAGTACAGAAAGGGAGGGATCCACAACTCCGCAGCAGGCTGAAAGAGGCTGTGGAATGGCAAAAGGGAGAAGGCGGGCCACACCAAATAGGCCCGCGTACAGATGTCCTTAACCCAGGCCTTTGAACGTAAGCACAAATACCCAGCCACCCACCCACAGGTCATAGCACTAAATGCACACCTTTAAAAATTGCTGGCCCTTGAAATGCTGCCATTTAGGCTTGTGGACACTGAGGCTTTCCTCAGTCTCATGGCAGTGGACATCCCTCGTTACTCAGTCCTCAGCCGCCACTATTTTTCTCGGTGTGCCATCTCCGCATTACACCAGCAATTGTGTCCCGTAAAATCCCCCATGTACTGACCAGTCATTGGGAAGGTCTACTTAATGACTGACACACGGACAAGTGCTTTTGGGCAGGGACGCTACATGCAGGCTTGTGGAGGCCAGTAGCTAGTCGTACCCTGGGATGGCACAGGTGCTACCAACGCCAAGGATTGCGGGCACGCATTCCATCAGGATTTTCACCACCACCTACATAATTTGCAGCAAACCCCCCTTCTCCTACTCCTACTCCACTTCCACCTCTGAATTCTCATCTTGCAGCACCAGTCAGCCATCAGTCAGTAGCTGGAAGCAGTGTAGCACGGCAGTGGGAAAGCGGCAACAGGCCATGCTGAAACTCATTTGCTTAGGTGAGAAAAAGTATAAGGGACCAGACTGAGCTGTGGCTCTTGCCACTTAACCTACAACCATGCATGGTTGGTTGTTGTGTCTGATAATTGCAGTAACTTGTTGGCAGCTTTAGAGCTTGGCAAGCTCACTCACATGGCAATCATACAGCCAGGGCTGCCATCAGAAATGTTGGGGCCCCTTACACAGCTTAGGGCCTGGGCCTGCCCCAGTGGCGGATCCAGAGCCTAGTCTCGGGAAGTGTAATAGGAGATCATTGGGGCCCCTGTGTCCTGCGGCGCGTGATCCCGTGAGACCCACCAGAGGTCACAGGTCTCGCAGGATAGCTCGCTGAAGTGACTGAACTCATGCCTGCTTAGCCTCGGAGTACAGGATCAGATCAGCGACACGTCAGGGGCGGACTGAGAACCCTCAGGGCCCCCGGGCAAAATAAATCAAGGGCCCCCTTCCAGGCCCCACCCATATCCTACCTCCACCCCCCCCCCCCGTTCACACCGCAATCGTTACGCCCCTGATCCCATCTCTACAGTAATACAGCCTGACATACCTCTTACATCCAGTGACGTCTCCTTTGATGTAGATGTTCTCTGTCCTCACCTTCTCCTTTCAGACCTTCAGACCAGACAACCATTTTTTCGCCATTTTCTGTCTCTGCAGTTTGACAATAATAATTTTTTTTTTGTTTACTACTTTTTCATCATCCTCCCATCTTCTGGACAAATCATCCTACTACCCCCAATACTGTGTCCCTGTGGTCCAAAATACTATACTGCAGATAATACCCCTGAGAATACTAGTACCACACAGAGCCCCCCATATAAAATACCCCTTCTTTGTGGCCTCAGTAGAAGGCTCCATAGTGCCCCATAATAATGTGCCAGTAAGAAGTGCCCCCCCAAAGATGCCCCCAATCATGTGCCAGTATTAAGTGCCAACCCCCTATGTGCCAGTATCAAGTGCTAAACCCCCCCCCATGTGCCAGTATCAACTGCCTCCCCCATGTGCCATTATCAAGTGCCAATGCACCCCCCATGTGCCAGTATCAAGTGCCTTCCCCCTACGTGCCAGTACCAAGTGTCAATCCCCCCATGTGTCAGTATCAAGTGCCTCCTGCTCCCCCCATGTTCCCCCCAAACTGTAATTTAAACCAGGAGCCAATAGGCTTTAGCTATGCCATTGGAGCAAGACTAGAACATGGACACAGGAGCAGGACTGGATCAAGGACACAGGAACAGTATAAAGTGCCTCCTGCTCCCCCCAATCCCCCATGTGCGACTGTAAAAAAAAAAAAAAACAACACTCATACTTACCTCTACTCCAGACTGCGATGCAATGCAGGCATCTTCCGGACTATGTCCCGCGCTGTACGTCATCGCGCCGCCTGCACTGGCCTCTAATAGGCTACGGGCACAAGGCCCGCAGCCTATCAGAGGAAGAGGGAAGGGAGACTTTGCCCTGCCGCAGCACAGCCATCTGTATCGCTTTCCTGAGGAGGGCGATATAGATGACTACACAAGCGTTCATCTCCCTGTGACCTGCCAACTCCCGCGGCCCCCCTCCCAGCAGAGCCAAAGCAAGGCCCCTTACTGGGGTACTGGCTGTACCCCCCTGATGGCAGCCCTGCATACAGCATATATGTCCCATGCACAACAAACATCCCAAAGTTATACATTAATGTAACTAAAAACATAACACAGGAGGAAAACCAATGGCATGGCCTGTTAATTAACTCATAAATAATGAAATAACCATAACATATTTTACACCCATAAACCATATCAACAATAATTATACCAACTATAATACCACCACATACCATAATAATAATAGAACAGAATGTCATTGCGGATAAATTTTCATTACTGACAACGCTGATGGCAGAGTACGTAGTTCCTTGTGCAACCCAGGAGGGGAGATGAGGGGAACACGCAACAGTTCCAACAGATGCAGGACAACACTCTCCAAGGCCTGGAACAGTTTCATGACACCCCACCAGCACACTCACCCTGATGAAAATTTTGGAAGATGGTGAAGGAAGATGGTGAAGGAATACATAGCAGACTGTGTCAGGGTCCTCAGTGATCCCTCTCTGCCTTACAACTATTGGATGTCCAAGCTGGACACGTGGCACAAACTGCCACTCTACGCCTTAAAGGTGCTGGCCTGCCCTGCCGCCAGCGTTTTGTGAGAGCGGGTATTTTGTGTTGCTGGGGGCATAATAACTGATAAGCGCATCCGTCTGTCAACTGAAAATGCTGACAGGTCGACTCTTATAAAAATGAACAAGGCCTGGACTGCCCCAGTCCTCTCTACTCCTCCATCATATCAACATGCTTTTTAGGCTGACCTCGCTCATAATGTTTTAGAGGGTCTGCTCCCCTGCAAGCCCTCACATATAATGCTTTACAGGGTCATCTCACCTGCAGCCCCTCACATATGATGTTTAATAGGGTCAGCTCAACTGCAGGCCCTCACAATTTAAGTTTTTTAGGTTCAGATCACCTGCAGGCCCTCGCATATAATGTTTAACAGGGTCAGCTCACCTGCAGGCCCTCACAATTCATGTTTTTTTAGGGTCAGCTCACCTGCAGACCCTCACACATAATTTTTTAGAGGGTCAGCTCACCTGCAGGCCCTCACATATAATGTTTTAGAGGGTAAGCTTATCTGCAGTCCCTCACATATAAAGTTTTAGAGAGTCAGCTCACCTGCAGGCCCTTCCAAATAATGTTGGTGAGGGTTAGCGCACCTGGAGGCCCTTAGCTATATTCTTTTGCTCAGTTTCATTGCTCCCATGGCCACAGCCTCTGAGTGCACATCAGCATCACGGCCATTCCCACGGCCCTTACTTGCTGCCTTCTTAATAATAAATTTTATATATGCTTAAAAATCTGTCACACGTACAGTAGCGTAGGATTTGTAAGTGTATGAGCCAATAAATTAAAAAAGGTATTTAGGATGCGCACACAATACACAGGAGATTTAGCTTTGATAATGTCACAGACTAGCATACACCGTCTACGGATAAAGTATAGTATATGTTAGTGATATGTATTAAACGCGCACAGTAGATGTGGCACAAATTATTTAAATTTGCGCTACAGACTCTGTTTTCAGATACAGGACAGTATATATCACAGAAACCCACAGAATATGGACACTATATTAGGCCCAGATTATTAGACTTTGTAATACAGACACTGTTTGCAGATGTAGTACAGTATTGGCTACAAAACACCTCAGATTATGGACACTATATTAGGCACAGATTATTGGAATTTGTAATACAGACACTGTTTGCAAATGTGGTACAGTATTGGTTACAGAATACCTCATATTATGGACACTATATTAGGCCCAGATTATTGGAATTTGTAATACAGACACTGTTTACAGATGTAGTACAGTATTGGTTACAGAATACCAGAGATTATGGACACTATATTAGGCCCAGATTATTGGAATTTGTAATACATACACTGTTTGCAGATGTAGTACAGTATTGGTTACAGAACACCACAGATTATGGACACCATATTAGGCCCAGATTATTGGAATTTGTAATACAGACACTGTTTGCTGATGTAGTACAGTATTAGTTACAGAAAATTCACAGATTATGGGCACTATATTAGGCCCAGATTATTGGAATTTATAATACAGACACTGTTTGTAGATGTAGTACAGTATTGGTTACAGAACACCACAGATTATGGACACTATATTGAGCCCAGATTATTTGAATTTGTAATACAGACACTGTTTGAAGATGTAGCACAGTACTGGTTAATGAACACCACAGATTATGGACACTATATTAGGCCAAGAATATATACACAGTTCACTGTTCTCATTATTTGCGGTAAAAGCGTTTAGTGACCTATTTCATTACAAACAGAAAAATATATATGCAGTTCACTTCTCCAGCTACATGAGCTGAGAGAGTTTAGTGACGTATTTCTGTACTGCAAGAAAAATATATACGCAGTTCACTGTTGCCGTTATTTGCGGCAAAAGCGTTTAGTGTCCTATTTAATTACAAAAAGAAAAATATAAACGCAGTTGACGTCTGCAATTATTTGGGGTTAAAAGAGTCTAGTGACATATTTCTTTAATACAAGAAAAATATATACACAGTTTACTGTTGTCATTATATGCAGAAAAAGCATTTAGTTGCCTATTTCATTAGAAACAGAAAAATATATACACAGTTCACTTCTGCAGCTATATGTGCTGAGAGCGTTTAGTGATGTTTTTCTGTACAACAAGTAAAACTTATACGCAGTTCACTGTTGCATTTGTTTGCAGTAAAAGCGTTTAGTGGCGCATTTCATTAGAAAAAGAAAAATATGTACTCAGTTCACTTCTTCAGTTATTTGGGGTTAAAAGCATTTGGTGACACATTTCTGTACTTCTGTACTACAAGAAAAATATATACGCAGTTCACTGTTGCAGTTATTTGCGGTAAAAGCTTTTAGTGGCCTATTTCAGTACAAAAATATATACGCAGTTC
This sequence comes from Bufotes viridis, assembly GCA_033119425.1. Lineage (NCBI taxonomy): Eukaryota > Metazoa > Chordata > Amphibia > Anura > Bufonidae > Bufotes > Bufotes viridis. The sequence continues at coordinate 115,568,322 of CM065591.1, forward strand.
ACTTCTACAGCTATATGTGGTGAAAGCGTTTAGTGATGTATTTCTGTACTACAAGAAAAATATATACACAGTTCACTGTTGCAGCTATATGTCCTGAGAGCGGTTAGTGACGTGAAAGCGTTTAGGGAGGTATTTCTATACCACAAGAAAAATATATACACAGTTCACGGTAAGTGGCATATTTCATTACAAAGAGGAAAATATATATGCAGTTCACTTCTGCAGCTATATGTGCTGAGAGCGTTTAGTGACGTTTTTCTGTACTACAAGAAAAATATATACGCAGTTCACTGTTGCCGTTATTTGTTGTAAAAGCGGTTAGTGGCCTATTTCAGTACAAAAATATATACACAGTTCACTTCTACAGCTATATGTGGTGAAAGTGTTTAGTGATGTATTTCTGTACTACGAGAAAAATAAATACGCAGTTCACTGTTGCCGTTATTTGTTGTAAAAGCGGTTAGTGGCCTATTTCAGTACAAAAATATATACACAGTTCACTTCTAAAGCTATATGTGGTGAAAGCGTTTAGTGAGGTATTTCTTTGTCAATTATCGTTTTATTGAATGCGTTCAGAGTATACAAGAAGACTGTCTCAAACAGCGTGCATACATAATCTTGCATTGCAGAAAACATAAAAAATATAATAGATAACAATGTGATAACAAAGTGCATATCTTTTTAATAAAAACATAAACAATAATTAAATAAGAAAAAAGAGATAAAGAAGGGGTAATTCGGGGAAAAAAAAGGGAGGGGGTTGTGGGGAAACAGGAGTGTGGGCTAGTCCCCTGCATAGGGTAATTCAGGAGGATATTAAAGGGGCCCTCCCAGTCACCGGCACATTAATATACCACCACTATGGGGGTATTTGACAAGTTAGTACTGCTGATGAGTTTGTTGAAATATCAAGCGTTAACTGTATGATCTGCACAAACCGTCCCAGAGGGCCTGGTGACCTAGCTCAGAGTTCTATTGACACCAACCATCGTCTACAGCTACATGCCTACAGGGGCATTTGTTTGTCTCGCTGACCTATACGCCGACCATGGCCTCCACATTTTCGCATGTTTCTCGTGTCTCCTGGACTCCCATCTGCCAGCTCCTCCAAATGACACAGCTGGTCAACCTTCGTCTCCCATGGAGACAATGTTTGTGGATCCTCGCTTAGCCATTTGAGTGGTATAAGGAGCCTATCTGCCTGGATTAAGTGTGTAGCCATACTGTTTTTGGATGGAGTGAAGCTGTAGCCAGAGGAGCACCAACTCAGGTGTCAAGGTAAGTGGCGAGGTTGTCAGTTTGTTAATAGCAATGGACACCTGATTCCAGTACGGTTTGATTTTCGAACAAGAGCAAAAAATATGTGACAGTGCACCCTTGCCCTCTTTGCATCTCCAGCATGTAGCAAAGTCACTCAATCCTCGCAAAAACATCTGCTTGGGCGTGTGGTACTATTGTGTTAGTAGTTTATAGGAATGTTCTTGGACCTTGACCACCTTGAAAACCCGTGTTAATGTGAGTGCATACGAAGAACATCCGTTTCTGAGAATTCTCTCCCTAGCTCTGACTCCCAGGACTTCAGATAATGCAGGGTCACGCCAGATCTGGGCAAGGCCAGGGTAAGATAAAATAAAGATATCAACCTCTTCAGGAGGGTGTCTTGACCCAGCAATTTCTCAAACCATGTGGTCCCCGACCGATCCCTAGCTAATGGCGTGCTGGCAATAACACATGACAAAACAGGTGCACACTGCGGTCTTACTAAGCCCTCAAACTGATGTTAAAATTGAGAGATTAGTCAACATGTCCTGCAGTGGAGGACATGTCTTAAGTCCGAGCACCACGCCAAGGTTTCTCAAGTAGCTCGGGACCTAACACTCACCTACCTGTGCCATATGGGCAATACCAGGGGCCAGTGGGCAAAATTACAGGAACGTATTAGGCCGACTCGCAGCAGACTCCTCAGTTACCTCCAGCATGTAACTATGCCTGCAATGGGAGGAGGGAGTAGGCTGTGAGCCCCACCCAAGACTGGCTGATATGGCCCAGGCCTCACAGGTGCACATAAATATATCCTGTGGATGGAAAACAGGCTACATTTACATGGGAGTTTATACACCTCCAAACAATTATATATACACAAACCAACTGAAAGGTGGCATGAAGCAGGATGTGCTCAACCCAAAAATGCATGTGTTATTGCTATATTGTATGCATTTTTGCTGGGGATCGCCATTGCAACGGGCCACAAGTGCAGGATCTGCTCGCCTGTATATATATGCACAACTGCGTTTTTGGGTGGAGCACATCCTGCTTCATGCCACCTTTCAGTTGGTTTGTGTATATCTAATGGTGTGCTGACAGATTTATATTCTATGGTGTTGAGGAAATGGCTATTGGCCTGGACTACATTCAGCGGGTGCTGTTCAGGAAGATGCCCGAAGCCCCTTTAAGGAACTCAGATAATATGTAACTGCGAAGCCTGTCCCACGCCAGAGACACCGTGGGATTACTAGGTCGGTTTATAAATGGGGCCAAGTCTGCCGGCATAACCAGAGAGGGCTTACTTAGCAAGGCATTATCCACATTGAGTTGTTGCATAACAGAGGCCGTGCCTCTCAGTAAGGGTTGGGACTTCAGTGAGGATGCGTTCAAGCCCCACAGTCCCGCTCTTTGAATGTTGGTGAGCTGGGCCAGTTCTAGAGAGTTCCCCAGTGTCTGAAAAGTAGGTACATGAATTTGGGCCCAAAGCTTCAAGTGGACATCCTTATAATATTGATGGGCATCAGGCATACCGCAACCGCTACAGCTCTTCCTCATGCGGAGTCTATGATGCGCCACCCTGGCCCTCCTTCCTCCCCAAAGGAACGCGCTAAACAGTCTCCTCATCTTCGTAAAATAGTCATTGGGGATGAAGATGGGGAGCATCTGTAATATGTATAGGATTTTGGGCATGATAAATGCTTTCAGGAGGTTCTTTCTCCCAAACCAGGAGACATATGGGATCTTCAACGTCTGACGTTGGGTCCGAATGTCATCTAGTAGCGGAGTGTATTTCAGGTGGAACGGTCTGTCTAGCTTGGAGGGGATTTTAACTCCTAGATAGAAGATGTGGGAGGTCTGCCAACAGAATGGGGTCGCAGACCTGAGGGTCTCAACCACCTTCTGAGGTGCCAAGATATTCATGGCCTCAGATTTTGTGTGGTTGACTTTGAAGTTAGAGAGCTTGCTATATCTGTCAAACAGGTTCAGTAGATGCGGGAAGGCCTCGACAGGGTTGGTGGTCATGATTAACAGGTCGTCAGCAAACACTGCGTTAATGTATTCTGTTGTGCCCTCTGGATTCTTGACCCCTTTTATGCCAGGATGCCGTCTGATGGCCTGGAGTAGAGTCTCCATGACCAGGATGTAAAGGGTGGGCGACAGGGGACAGCCCTGGCGCATGCCATTTTTGATAGGGAAAGAAGGGGATAGTGTTCCATTGACCCGAATACGGGCACTGGGGTCTGTATACAAGGTCATGACTGCATTTTGAAACTGCAGTGGGATGCCAAATTTATGAAGTGTCTTTGTCATATATTCCCAGTTCACCCTGTCGAAGGCCTTCTCCGCATCAATACTTAGCACCACCAAGGGAATACGCTTCTCCGTAACCCAATTCATGGCCGTTATCAATCTGCAGGAGTTGTTGTTACCCTCCCTCCCCGGAATAAACCCTGCTTGATCAGGGTGGATTAGACGTGTCAGGAAGGGTCTAAGTCTGTTCAATAAAGACTATATATATACCCTCCTTTGTATATTGTATTAGAACAACAGAGGGAAACGTTCCTTGACACAATTACAAACAATTAACCCAACAAGGACTGATTCTAAAACGTAACCTTTAATTTACGCTATTTAAAAGTGTGAAATATTATTAAAATCGCTGCTTACCTCCAGCAAAATAAGTGATAGTTTACTTACAGGATCAGTGGAGTTAGCATGGATGGGGTCAGGGTGCTTCACTTAAACATGTGTGACAAGGATGGTTAAACCTATATCGCCCTATTATGCCCTATCAAAGAGGAACAGAAGGGGTCTATCAAGTATCCTGCCTACACACGCAGAGCACCCGCCCCGACAGGGGCGACCCCACACCGAACCTGACCCTGATATATGGCCAAATCCCTATTGCAGTTCTGACTAACCCTACGTGTCACGTTTCATCCATATAAATGGAATCATCAGGGGATTCCGTCAACACTGCAGAAAAAACATATAGACCAGAAAAAGTCATAAATATAAATGCAAAAATAGGGGAAGGACCCAAACAATATATAGACACCCAAAGTGAAAACATACCTTAAATCTGTATCAAGTTTCGTGGAGAAGTTTCTCTCCTTGTACTCAGATATAAGGGTCATATATTGACCAATGGGTCAGCATATCTAAGATATGGGGGCCACAATCACCCCCCAGAGTTCAGCAGCATAGCCAGTGAGCGTGCGCTACCATTATCCAGTGCCACGCTCCTTAAGTAATCGAGTCAGCAGCAAGTTCCGGTATTGACCTCGATACAGTGGAACGCACGCAATCGCGTGCGCTCCAAACACCGGAAGCGAAGCGACCGCGCTTGCCCCATCAGCCGGAGGTGACGCAATGCCGTATACTGTGACTCGGAGCAAGAGGCCTCTCCCCTCAGCCCCGTGGCATGGCAACCAGGCGACGCTATTACGTCACCCGTCGCCACCAACGCGTTCTGAGGTCAGGCCAGCACCATAATAACCCAGCGCTATTTTTTACAAAAAGGCCACAATGGACTCTATTAAATTTTATGGCAGTGATCATATTTTCAGTTCATGCATTACTTCATACATTATTATGTACAGAGACAAAGAGAACAATCATTGTTTTCTAACCTAATATTATCAGACAACTACAACCATTAATAATCTGATCCTTATACATGTTCTAGAACATATTATTACAACTCAAAGGAAGCAGGCATAATTTTGTTGCTCATTGAGCCCAAGAGGATCCACCGTCTTTAAATAGTAGATCCACCTAGCCTCCGCCTGCAAAATCTGACGATGATGATTCCATTTATATGGATGAAACGTGACACATAGGGTTATTCAGAACTGCAATAGGGATTTGGCCATATATCAGGGTCAGGTTCGGTGTGGGGTCGCCCCTGTCGGGGCGGGTGCTCTGCGTGTGTAGGCAGGATACTTGATAGACCCCTTCTGTTCCTCTTTGATAGGGCATAATAGGGCGATATAGGTTTAACCATCCTTGTCACACATGTTTAAGTGAAGCACTCTGACCCCATCCATGCTAACTCCACTGATCCTGTAAGTAAACTATCACTTATTTTGCTGGCGGTAAGCAGCGATTTTAATAATATTTCACACTTTTAAATAGCGTAAATTAAAGGTTACGTTTTAGAATCAGTCCTTGTTGGGTTAATTGTTTCTAAGTCTGTTCACCAGCAATTTTGCCCACACCTTGACGTCAACGTTTATCAGCGAGATCGGCCTATAGCTGCCGCAAAGCATAGGATCTTTCCCTGCTTTGGGGAGGATGGTAACTGTGGCCTCCAGGCATTGTTTAGGAAGTGAATCACCAGCTAGGAGAGAATTGCAACATGTGGTGAGGTGAGGGTTAAGAACATCCGCAAATTTTTAAAAATAGCTTGTCGGGAAGCCATCGGGTCCTGGGCTCTTACCCAAGGGCATAGAAGCTAAAATGTCACCGACCTCCTCATTAGTAATCGGGGCTATTAGGGTCTCCGTGTCCTCTGTTGTCAGGTGTGGTAGCTGTAGGTCCCGCAGAAAATCTTCTATCAACCCCTTCCCTAGATGCAGTAGACCCTGTCCCTTCGTCTCCCAACCCGTATAGGTCCCTATAGAACATTTGGAATTCCCTAGCAATGTCGGAAGTCTTGGTAACTGTTGCACCCTCCCTGGTAGTAATACCATGGATAAAGGTGGACTCTTTCTGTTGTTTAAGCAATTTGGACATAAGTTTCGAACCTTTATCACCATGGGAATAAAAGCGAAATTTTGCAAGTTGATATGCCTTAGCATGGGTGATGTTAAGGTGGCCTTTTAGTAGTTTCCTGAGCCGTACTAATTCTTCAAATGAGTTCCTGGCTTTGGAGCGTTTGTGGAGGGATTCAATTGTTGCAATCTGACTAAGCAGTGCATTTAGGGTCTTTTGCCTTTCTCGCGTAGTCCTACACCCAAGTGCAATCAACTACCCTCTGATCACTGTTTTATGGGTTTCCCACACCGTTGCTATGGGCATACCATCTGTCATCTTTTCTTTAAAGAAATTGGTAAGGTGGAGTCTAATGGCTTTAACATCTTCTTCCCTATCTAGCAGTGTTTCATTCAGTCTCCATTGTGGGATGCGGGGAGTCAGACTAGTTAATTGAAGAGTGGTCGCTACTGGGGTGTGGTCTGAGACCGTGGTGGGCTCTATGACAGACTGTTCCACCATGTCTACGTGGGCACTAGAGATGAAAATGTAGTCTAGCCGTTTGGGGGAGTTGTGGGATGCGGAAAAGAACGTATAATCCCTTTCATCGGGATGAACCAACCGCCAAGTGTCTACCAGGTTGTCTTCAGAGAGGCAACCATTAATATGTCCCAAGGACGTCTGGGTCAACAATGAGGAAGCCTCAGAGGCGTCCAACTTTGGCACCAGTGTGACATTCAGCCCCCCCCCCCCAATCCACAGACCCTCGGCAAATGTGGACAATTTTTTCAGGGTTCTAGTGATCCAACGTTGTTGCCCTCTATTGGGACTATAGAGGCTGGCCAGGGTGACTGTTGGGTGCCTATCTGCCCCTTAACAAAAATATATCGACCATTTGGATCTGATTGGGTCAAGATCGTGGTAAACTGTATATGTTTAGAGATGCCTATCCCATCGCCTCTGAAAGCCTTCTCGTGTGCACTAAAAAAACAGTGCTTGAAATATGATTTCGGAAGCGTAGGGATCCGACCTAATTTGAAGTGCAGTTTTTGAAAAAAGCAAATATCGGAGTGAGATTTCTTTAGCAAACGGATCACTTGTGACCTCTTCTGTGGGGTGTTAAATCCCCTGACGTTAAAGGAAGTACACTTGATCTGAGCCATTATGTGACTAACTTGGTAGGACATAGAAGCTGGATTTCGTAAGTGTGCACAGGTGACTGGGAAACAGATTGGGAACTTAAAGGAAAACATGTACAGTCAAAACAATACGTACAGAAATAATGATGTGGGATCTCCCAGCCCGGGCGGCCGGGGCCCCAAAAGAGGGGGCCCAAGATGCCCAGACTCAGGGTCACATGCAGGTGCGCTTGCGCCAGGGTTGAGCAACAAATCCCCTGACACTCTTCGGGGGAGGCAGGAAAACGTTTGACCATGTTGAAGCATAAGCCCAACGCCTCCAGCAACCCTTATCAGACGTAGGTCACTATAACATAAACAGGGCTTAACTATACCCTCCACCATAGTCCTCAATATAGCGGGTCAAAAAGGCATAAAGGCATAAAACTTTCAACATAAATAAAAGAAAAGAACAGGTGATCGGTACGGAGAAGTCCATAGGTCATGATACTTGCGGACCGGGAGTACAGCTGGGATCAAGCTCCTCCATCGCGTCTGTACTCCGGGATCTCTGAGGAGAAAGCCATTTAACTAATCCTCACATGGTACACTCAAGCGTTTTTAAAGAGGACCTTTCATCTGGAAAAAAAATCTGAACTAAGTATCATGATATGTAGAGCGGCGCACAGGGATCCCCCTGCACTTACTGTTATCCCTGGGTGCCGCTCCATTCTCCCGCTATGTCCTCCGGTATCTTTGGGGACTTGGTTATACTGGGCGGAGACTGCCTGACTTAGTTATACTAGGCGGAGACTGCCCTTGTTCTCTTGAGTGTCTCCTCCTCCCAGGCTATGAGCTCTGCAGTGCGATTGGACAGAGCTACAGCCTGGGAGAAGGAGACTCCCAGGAGAGCAAGGGCAGTCTCCGCCCAGTATAACCAAGTCCCCAAAGATGCCGGAGGACATAGTAGGAGAACGGAGTGGTGCCCAGGGATAATAGTAAGTGCAGAAAGATCCCTGGGTGCCGCTCTACATATCATGATACTTAGTTAAGAATTTTCTCCTTTCTCCTCTCCCCCTGGCTGCGAGCCCATCCAATAGCAGCGCTCGGCTCTTAGCCAGGGAGAAGGAGCTCAAGTTCTTGCCAGAACCACGAGAACTTGAGCTTGCCGAGTCCCGTAACCCGCGCCATCTTGGATTCCCCAGCGCAGAAGAGGAGCGTAGCGAGCGTACCAAGATGGCACGGGTTCCGGGACTCGGCAAGCTCAAGTTCTCGCGGTTCTCGTGAGAACTTGAGCTCCTTCTCCCTGGCTAAGAGCCGAGCGCTGCTATTGGATGGGCTCGCAGCCAGGGGGAGAGGAGAAACGCCCAGGCACGCCCACCAGAACATCCGAGGAGACGCCTACTATAACTTTCTGTGCCTCATTTGCATATGAGGCGCAGAACATATTGGGAACAAAGACAACAGAACGGGTGGTCATTTAAAAAAATAAATAAATATGGTGAAGACTTCAGGGGCAGGTCCCCTAAAAGGTAATATAACGAATACACTTTTTTTTTTTTTTTGGTGAAAGGTCCTCTTTAAGTCTTGCTTCCATGAGACTCTGGACCAGCCCTGCCCAGCCTGCAACTTGGGGAGTGGCGTTCCAATGTCCGATGATGGGAGCCATGATGGAATATCCAGAGGAGTCGCTTGTAGTAGGTCCCATGCTGCAGGTAGACCGCCCGAGATCCTGATTGTGCACCTTTTGCCTCCTACAGAAAAAGTGAGCCCGAATGGGTAGAGCCATTTGAAGGGCGTCTTGTTAGCCCGCAATAGGTCGGTGAGCGGCCTTAGGGCTCTCCTCTTGTTCAAAGTAGAAGGCGCCAAGTCCTGGAACATTAGAATCACAGCCCCCTCGTACTTAAGCTCTTTCCTTTCTCTCGCCGCTTTGAGGAGGGCGGCCGTATCCACATATCTCAAGAGGCCACACACCACATCCCTCGGATTGTCCCCCTCTTTTGGTTTGGGCTTAAGGGCCCTATGAATGCGCTCAATGTTGATTTCAGACGCTCTTTGCTCGCCCAGGAGAGACGCAAATATGGTTCCCGCCACTACCGGCAGCTCCTCGTGCGCTACATTTTCGGGTAGGCCTCTCAGCCTAATGTTTTTACGCCAGCTCCGATTCTCTTGGTCCTCTATGAGGGCATACACATTGTCCAGAGCAGACATATAGGCCGTACTGTTGTCACCTAGAGTCTGGGAGTAATTAAGAATGGCGGCTTGCGTACTTTCCAGCGTGTCCACTCGGGTCCCGATTTTCTTAATGTCGCTTCTAATCTCAGTGAGGTCTTGCATTACGGGGGCCAGGGCTCTGGAAAGAGCCTGCTGGATAAATTGGCGTGATATAGGCACAGGGGCCTCTTACCTTTCCCCTGTTGCAAAGTCCAATGAAGCGCCACCCGAGGCCTCAGATCCCTCAGGCGATTCAGGCGGCGCCTTCTTCTCGGGGCCTGCAGGTGCTTTTTTGTTCAAGTATTTCTCCATGTCGGACAGTCCCCGATCAGGTCTGTTGGGGTCAGTTTTGTCTCTTGGTGGACATTTACCTATCTTGCCCATCGTTTGTCCAGTTATGTTGTGATATTTACTGGTTTGCAGGGTTACTGTGAGAGGAGCTCCTTCACATGCGCCCGGCTCGTTCGACGGTCAGGCTCCGCCTCCTAGTGAGGTATTTCTGTAATACAAGAAAAATATATACGCAGTTCACTGTTGCTGTTATTTGCGGTAACAATGTTAACTGCTTCAGGACCGCCGTACGCAGGATTGCGTCCTGCGGACGGTCCTGTTCTTCTGATCGGACGCGTCGGCGCGTCATCTCGCGAGACGCGAGACTTCCTGTGAACGCGCGTGCGCGCGCGTTCACAGCGTCGCGCGTCTCAAGAGTTGTACTACAGCCTGCCAGCGATGATCAATCGCTGGCAGGCTGTAGATGCGATATAAATCGCATCAAACAAGTATATCAGACGCTGTTTTGTGAACAGCGTCTGATATACCTGCTACCTGGTCCTCTGGTGGTCCCATTTGCTGGGATCGACCACCAGAGGACCAGGTAACTATGTAAAGTTGCACCAAACACTACACTAACCCCCCACCCCCTCACCAATTAACCCCTTGATCACCCAATCTAGACCCCTGATCACCCCCTGTCATTAATCAAACCCCTTGTAAGGCTCCATTCAGACGTCCATATGTGTTTTGCGGATCTGTGGATCCGCGGATCTGATCCGCGGATCCACAGATCCTCAAAACACGGACACCGGCAATGTGCTTTCTGCATTTTGCAGATCTGCACATTGCCAGAACTATATAGAAAATGCTTTTTCTTGTCCGCAATTGCGGACAAGAATAGGACATGTTCTATATTTTTGCGGAACGGAAGTGCAGACCCGGAAGCGCGGATCCGTAATTCCGGATCCGAGCAGGGCAAAGTCTGTCCCCATAGAAATGAATGGGTCCGCAATTCCGTTCCGCAAACAGAATTGCGGACGTGTGAATGGGGCATAAGGGTCCCTTATCACCGCCAGTTAGTTAGCTACTTGTTAGGTAGCTAGCGCCCAGCCCACCGCACCGCAGTCACTGATTTTGGCAGAGATTTTTTCATCCACATTGATCGATGCGAATGAAAAATCGGTGCCGTTCATTATTTTTTTTCAGCCCAGAGGCTGAGACGGAAAAAAATCTCATTACCCATCTGCTCAATATAAGGAGAATCGCAGAAACTCCTAATGCTGGCCATACGTGTAATGATTGCGGAGACCCCTAAAATGCCAGGGCAGTACAAAAACCTCACATGTGACCCCATTTTAGAAGAAGACACCCCAAGGTATTCCGTGAGGGTCTGGCGAGTTCATGCAAAATTTTATTTTTGTCACAAGTTAGTGGAATATGAGACTTGGAAAAATAAAATAAAAATCAATTTCCGCTAACTTGTGCCAAAAAAAAAATTTCTGTGAACTTGCCATACCCCTCACAAAATACCTTGGGGTGTCTTCTTTCCACAATGGGGTTACTTGTGGGGTATTTACACTGCCCTGGCATTTTAGGGGTCCTAAAGCGTGAGAATCCAAATGCGTAAAAATGCCCTGTGAAATCCTAAAGGTACTCATTGGATTAGGGCCCTTGCGCATCTTGGCTGCAAAAAGTGTCACTCATGTGGTATCGCCGAACTCAGGAGAAGTAGGGCAATGTGTTTTGGGGTGTATTTATATATACCCATACTGTGTGTGAGAAATATCTCTGTAAATGACAACTTTTAAAAATTTTTATTCAAAGTTGGCAATTTACAGAGATATTTCTCTCACCCAGCATGGGTATATGTAAAAATACACCCCAAAACACATTGCCCTACTTCTCCTGAGTTCGGCGATACCACATGAGTGACACTTTTTTGCAGCCAAGATGCGCAAAGGGGCCCAAATTCCAATGAGTAACTTTTAGGAGGGCATTTTTACGCATTTTTCTTCTCACGCTTTAGGGCCCCTAAAATGCCAGAGCAGTATAAATACCCCACATGTGACCCCATTTTGGTAGGAAGACACCCCAAGGTATTCGCTGAGGGGCATAGTGAGTCCGTGAAAAATTAAACTTTTTGTCAAAAGTTAGCGGAAAGGGAGACTTTGTGAGAAAAAACAATAAAAAATCAATTTCCACTAACTTGTGCCAAAAAAAATTTTTTCTATGAACTCGCCATGCCCCTCATGGAATACCTTGGGCTGTCTTCTTTCCAAAATGGGGTCACATGTGAGGTATTTATACTGCCCTGGCATTTAGAGGCCTAAAGCATGAGAAGAAAATGCGTAAAATGTCGTCTAAAAGGTACTCATTGGTTTTAGGGCCTTTACGCACCAGGCTGCAAAAAGTGTCACTCATGTGGTATCGCCGTACTCAGGAGAAGTAGGGCAATGTGTTTTGAGGTGTATTTTTATATATACCCTGCTGGGTGTGAGAAATATCTCTGTAAACGACAATTTTTAAATTTTTTTATACAAAGTTGTCAGTTTACAGAGATATTTCTCTCACTCAACATGGGTATATGTAAAATACACCCTAAACACATTGCCCTACTTCTCCTGAGTGCGGCGATACCACATGAGTGACACTTTTTGCAGCCTGGAGTGCGCAAGGGTCCCAAATTCCAACGAGTACCTTTAGGTTTTACATGGCTGCTCACAATTTAGCCCCGCCCAAAATGCCAGAACAGTAAACACACCCCACAAATGACCCCATTTCGGAAAGTAGACACCCCAAGGTATTCACTGAGGGGCATAATGAGCCCGTCTGAGATTTTTTTTTTTGCCAGAAGTTAGCAGAAATGGAAACTTTATTATTAATTTTTTTCCTCAGAAAGTGTCATTTTCCGCTAACTTGTGAAAAAAATGAAATGATACATGAACTCACCATGCCCCTCCACGAATACTTTGGGGTGTCTTCTTCTAAAATGGTGTCATTTGGGGAGTATTATACTTTCCTGACATTCTAGCACCTGAAGAAACATGACAGGTGCTCAGAAAGTCAGAGCTGCTTCAAAATGCCGAAATTCACTTTTTGCACCATAGTTTGTAAGCGCTATAACGTTTACCCAAACCAATAAATATACACTTATTGGACTTTTTTTTTATCAAAGACATGTAGAACAATACATTTAGAGAAAAATTTATTTATATAGAAATGTAGTTTTTTAAAAGAAAAATTACAACAGAAAGTGAAAAATGTCATTTTTTTGCAAAAATGTCGTTAAATTTTTATTAATAGCAAAAAAAGTAAAAATGTCAGCAACAATAAAATACCACCAAATGAAAGCTCTATTAGTGAGAAGAAAAGGAGGTAAAATTCATTTGGGTGGTAAGTTGCATGACGGAGCAATAAACGGTGAAAGTAGTGTAGTGCAGAATTGTAAAAAGTGGCCTGGTCATTAAAGGTGTTTAAGCTAGGGGGGCTGATGTGGTTAAGTGGCATATTTCATTACAAAAATAAAGATATATATGCAGTTTACTTCTGCAGCTACATGTCCTGAGAGCGTTTAGTGACGTGAAAGCGTTTAGTGAGGTATTTCTGTACTACAAGAAAAATATATACACAGTTCACTGTTGCCGTTATTTGTTGTAAAAGTGTTTAGCGGCCTATTTAATTACAAAAAGAAAAATATATATGCAGTTTACTTCTGCAGTTATTTAGGGTTAAAAGCGTTTAGTAACATATTTCTGTACAACAAGAAAAATATATACGCAGTTCACTGTTGCCGTTATTTGCGATAAAAGCGTTCAGTGGCCTATTTCAGTACAAAAAAAATATATATATACGTAGTTCACCTCTACAGCTATATGTCCTAAGAGCGTTTAGTGACATGAAAGCGTTTAGTGAGGTATTTCTGTACTAAAAGATAAATATATACGCAGTTCACTGTTGCCGTTATTTGCGGTAAAAACTTTAAGTGGCATATTTCATTACAAAGAGGAAAATATATATGCAGTTCACTTCTGCAGCTATATGTGCTGAGAGCGTTTAGTGACGTTTTTATGTACTACAAGGAAAATATCTACGCAGTTTACTGTTGCTGTTATTTGCTGTAAAAGCGTTTAGTGGCTTATTTTAGTACAAAACCAAAAATATATAAGCAGTTCACTTCTACAGCTATATGTGGTGAATGCGTTTAGTGACGCATTTCTGTACTTCAAGAAAAATATAAACACAGTTCAATTCAGCAGTTATTTGGGGTTAAAAGTGTTTAGTGAGGTAATTCTGTACTACAAGAAAAATATATATATGCAATTCACTGTTGCCGTTATTTGTAGTAAAAACGTTAAGTGGCATATTTCATTAAAAAAGAAAAATATATATGCAGTTCACTTCTGCAGCTATATGTCCTGAGAGCGTTTAGTGACGTCAAAGCGTTTAGTGGAGTATTTCTGTACTATAAGAAAAATATATACTCAGTTCACTGTTGTCGTTATTTGCGGTAATAGCGATTAGTGGACTATTTCATTACAAAAAGAAAAATATATATGCAGTTCACTTCTGCAGTTAGTTAGGGTTAAAAGCATTTGGTGACATATTTCTGTACTTCTGCACTACAAGAAAAATACATACGCAGTCCACTGTTGCCGTTACTTGTGGTAAAAGCGTTTAGTGGCCTATTTTGTTGCAAAAATATATACGCAGTTCACTTCTGCAGCTATATGTGCAGAGAGCGTTTAGTGAGGTATTTCTGTACTACAAGAAAAATATATATGCAGCTCACTGTTGCCGTTATTTGCAGTAAAAGCGTTTATTGGGCTATTTCATTACAAAATCAAAAATATATACGCAGTTCACTTCTACAGCTATACATTGTAAAAGCCTTTAGTTATGTATTTCTGTACTACAAGAAAAATATATACACAGTTCACTTCTGCAGTTATTTGGGGTTAAAAGTGTTTAGTGACATATTTATGTACTACAAGAAAAATATATACGCAGTCCACTGTTGCCGTTATTTGCAGTAAAATTGTTTAGTGACCTATTTCATTACAAAAAAAATAACATACGCAGTTCATTTCTGCAGTTATTTAGGGTTAAAAACGTTTGGTGACGTATTTCTGTACTACAAGAAAAATATTTACTTAGTTCACTGTTGCCGTTATTTGCGACAAAAGAGTTTAGTGGCCTATTTCTGTACAAAAACAAAAATATATATGCAGTTCACTTCTACTGCTATATGTGGCGAAAGTGTTTAGTGACGTATTTCTGGACTTCAAGAAAAATATGTACGCAGTTCAATTCTGCAGTTATTTGAGGTTAAAAGCGTTTAGTGAAGTATTTTTGTACTACAAGAAAAATATATACGCAATTCACTGTTGCCGTTATTTGGGGTTAAAGCATTTAGTGGCCTATTTTGTTGCAAAAATAAAAATATATACGCTGTTCACTTCTGCAGCTATATGTGCAGAGAGCGTTTAGTGAGGTATTTCTGTACTACAAGAAAAATATATACGCAGTTCACTATTGCCGTTATTTGCAGTAAAATCGTTTATTGGCCTATTCCATTACAAAAGAAAAATATATACACAGTTCTGTTTTGCAGCTATTACTGCTGAGAGCGTTTAGTGAAGTATTTCTTTACTACAAGAAAAATATATACCCAGTTCACTGTTGCCATTGTTTTCGGTTAAAGCTTTTAGTCACCTATTTCATTACAAAAAAATATATATATACGTTGTTGACTTCTGCAGCTATATGTGCCTAGAGCGTTTAGTGACATATTTCTGTACTACAAGAAAAATATATACACAGTTCACTGTTGCTGTTTTTGCAGTAAAAGCATTTAGTGGCCTATTTCATTACAAAAAGAAAAATATATACGCAGTTCACTTCTGCAGCTATATGTGCTGAGAGCGTTTAATGACATATTTCTGTACTACAATAGAAATATATAAGCAGTTCACTGTGCCATTACTTGCGGTAAATGTGTTTAGTGGCCTAATTCATTACAAAATGAAAAATATATACGCAGTTCACTTCTGCAGTTATTTGGGGTTTAAATCGTTTAGTAGAGATGAGCGAACACCTGGATGTTCGGGTTCGAGAGGTTCGGCCGAACTTCCGGAAAATGTCCGGAACCCGAACCCCATAGAAGTCAATGGGGACCCGAACTTTTGGGCACTAAAAAGCCTGTAAAAGACTCCCGGAAAGGGCTAGAGGGCTGCAAAAGGAAGCAAAATGTAGGTAAATCCCCTGCAAACAAATGTAGATAGGGAAATGAATTAAAATAAAATAAAATAAATAAAAATTAACCAATATCAATTGGAGAGAGGTCCCACAGCAAGGAATCATGCGTCATATCATCCACCACTGGAGAAGGCCACTCTCATTTATTTGGGACCAGCACCCAGACAGAGGATACAGGTCCCACAGCAAGGAATCATGCTTCATATCAACCACCACCGGAGAAGGCCACTCTCATGTATTTTGGACCAGCACCCAGACAGAGGATACAGGTCCCACAGCAAGAGAATAAGGCGTCATATCAACCACCACCGTAGAAGGCCACTCTCATGTATTTTGGACCAGCACCCAGACAGAGGAGAGAGGTCCCACAGCAAGGAATCATGCGTCATATCAACCACCACCGGAGAAGGCCACTCTCATTTATTTTGGACCAGCACCCAGACAGAGGAGAGGTCCCACATCAAGGAATCATGCGTCATATCAACCCCCACCGGAGAAGGCCACTCTCATTTATTTTGGACCAGCACCCAGACAGAGGATACAGGTCCCACAGCAAGGAATCATGCCTCATATCAACCACCAACGGAGAAGGCCACTCTCATTTAATTCGGCCCAGCACCCAGACAGAGGATACAGGTCCCACAGCAAGGAA